>CM076651.1:1734935-1770088 GCA_038496675.1 Rachycentron canadum
CTCTCTGTCTGTCTCTCTCTCTGTCTGTCTCTCTCTCTCTGTCTCTCTCTGTCTCTCTCTCTGTCTGTCTCTCTCTCTCTCTCTGTCTCTCTCTCTCTTTATTTCACTATGTTGATGACTTCTTTTAATTAACTGAATTATTCTGTCAACACAATGACAGAAAGTGTAAAAACAGATGAAACAGTGAAATATGTTCTGTCTTGTTTTGTCCAACCAACATTCAAAAGATTCAGGCTACAGGGAGACAGGAAGAGAGAATAATTGGTGTTTTAATCTAAATCTGAGGGACTCACAAGTTAAAGGTAGAAGGTCATTTAGAGACCACTGACCTCCACCAAGGCCCCCACCCCCATCAAGATGAATCTGTTGATTGACATCTGGTCTGAACAAACTTGTTATTTGACTATTTATAAAAGAGATAAAGTGAGTAAAACAAAGAAAAAACTTCTATATATTTAAGTCTAAAACTTTACAAGAACCAATACCCTTAACACCAATTCACTGATTGGCCGATCAACAGGAAGAGAAATAATCAATTCATAGGTTTCAGTCATTTTTCAAACATGAAAAACATGAGATATGAGAGAATTTCCTTCTTTTCTTTGTCACGTATCATTATAAACTCTATAAACTCTGAAATGCATTTTTGTTTCTTAATTAACAGCCTAAATAATTTATCAGTGAATGCTATTCACTGGTAGAAAACAACTACTTCATCTACATTTGTTCTTACTTTGGCTAAATCTCATTAATGTGAGAAACAACAGTTCTGAATCAGACTGTTCTGTGAAGCTGCAGCGTTGATTATATGACTGATTGTTTCTAAGTGCTTGGTGAATATACTTTGTTAATATGCAACAGCAGAGAAAAGGAAAACACAGCAGGAAGCTACTGCTGTCATCCAGCCAACATCTATTCAAAGCCTCAGTGATGATGAGGACAGACGCTGGCAGACTCATCGTCTTCATATTGTGCTTTAAAAGACTTTATTCATTCTTTTATTACTGCCACAAGGTAAACAGGCTGATAAAGGCCTTTACAAGCTACACACACAGCGACTGTCACAGCTCCCTGCCTCTCTATGGAGACTGGGAGAGGAAGAGGGAGGAAAGTGAAGAGTGAAGAGAAAAGGGGCGAAAGATGGAAACTGAATGCAACGACAGACAACACACACACACACACACACACACACACACACACACACACGCACACACACGCACACACACGCACACACAAGCAGTGAACGCCTCTCCACTGTTGAACGATGGAGGCACTCGAGCAGGAGAGCCCGGCACAAAAGAGCCACATTCAGACACATAAAAAGGTCGTTCAAGAGCGACGTTCGAAAACACAGAGCGGTTAACTTCTCCAGAGACTGAAGCTTCTCTGTGCTGCTGATAATGTGCCTGAACGTTTCCCTGTACACGTGAAAATCTGTACGACACCAGCCGGAACAAGCGGAGCATCGTCGGCAGCTCTGAGCCAACTCAGACTGAAGCATTAACTGTTTGGTTCTTCATTGGGAGGCAGAGCTGAGCTGGTAAAGCAGCTAATGGGCCGATCATGTCGTCTTCAGAGTCTTATTCAGTTTATGTGTGACACTGACTTCAGGGATAAACTCATGAAGGAAGTTAGTTCAGATCTGGATCAGTCTGAGCCTTTGACTGGAGCATTGCTGCTTTATCATCCTCCATCTTTGATAGTGACGTCTAGAGTCACGTCTCTACACGGGACACTCCTATTGGCTCCAGTGGGTGATGTCACAGCCAATCAGAGTGTCTCCTTCAGAGGCCTAGCTGTCAGCTGCTTGTAGCCAAAGTCAATGGGATCAATTCTGTATTTTTCTGATCTCAGAGTGAGGAGAAGTTGCTCTGAGTTTATTGTAGTGACAGAATAAAGACAGAGAGACATGGACAATAAGATATTTAGAGCTTTAGAGGCTTTGGAGCTGATTTTTCATCAGTGAACAGAGTCTTTACTGAGTCACATATATGATCAGCTGAGGTTGAACTGATTCTGAAGATGAGGAGAATTTGTGTCACCAAGACAACTTTATAAGGAAAAACATGAAAAAACAGAAAAGCCTTAATGTTTCTCTAAAAGGGTTCAAGAAGAAGTTGGGATTGATAGAGAAGTTGGAAACTTTCGGTGCGTGTGACGCCTTAATTTTTCACAAATCCAATAGATTTTTACACAATTGCAGGTGCAGAGATTCTCTCCTATGAAACATGCTGAT
Source organism: Rachycentron canadum (assembly GCA_038496675.1). Lineage (NCBI taxonomy): Eukaryota > Metazoa > Chordata > Actinopteri > Carangiformes > Rachycentridae > Rachycentron > Rachycentron canadum. The sequence goes on from CM076651.1 coordinate 1,737,172, forward strand.
ATTTCATGTCCTGAATCATTTTATCATGTTCTACTGTCCATAAAGACCATCTCAACTTCTCCAAAAGCCTAAACACAACACATCCAGCACAACAGGCCACTCTGCCGACCTTTTGACCGATTCATCATCATCATCATCATCATGGTCAAACAGGTTGAAACCTCTGGAAACAACAAACCACATCAGCACTTCAACAGCAGATAAACATGCCTCTGTATTTCCAGACTTTCCTTTACTGAATCATCTCTCCTGTGTTTGTTGCTAAGACGTAATCACCGGTCAGACTTTTGACATTTGCAAACTGTGGCACCGGGTTGGGAACAGACAGGGTAACAAGCCAAGATGGTCGACGATGGTTCACTGCACTGAAACTTCCTCCCTTCGCATCTTTCATTTTCAAAAGACACCGATAACAGCACAGACAGAGAGGGTCACGTTGTGTGTGTGTGTGCGTTCAGAGAGTCCTACCTGCCCGAGGTCCAGGGTGACGTTGACCTCGTTGTACTCGGTGCTGCGGGACAGAGGCGGGCTCTGCCACCATCGCTCGGTCCCGTCGATGGCGTTGGTGATGGGATGGGCGCGGTCGCTGTCCCCCTGGCTGCAGATGTCACAGTACTGGCCCTGAGAGGGACAAGACACAGAGATGTACCTTTAAGCCGTAGTTGAGCATATGAGGTTTAAAATGGCACCGTGGCAGGAGTCTGAACTATACTACGGTATCAAATTAAAAAGCCATGAGACCTTTGAAAGGAAATGGTTTCAGGGTCCAAGTCTTGGGGAGCACATGTGTTCTTGTCTAACTATTTACCATGGAACGAGTCCTTGACTTGCTAATATAAGATTCAGATCAGTCCTTCATCCTTGGATCTGTTTTGTTCTTTAAGGGTGAGACGTTTCATCACAATACAGTCATATAGAAATATACAAGTAGAAAGAGTTAATTTAAATAATAACTCAATTGAAATGTGTAAGAAGAAGAATGAATTACATTCAGATATAAGATGTAATGTTGCTACAGCAGGGAATTGTGGGACAGCATTTTGTGTAGGATGGTCCAGTGTTTCCTATGCTAAAGGAGATAAGATAGGAAGCGTTGAAGCTCCTTTCCTTATCATTCAGAGAATTCAACCAGCTCTTATCACGGCTGAAGCTTCTGGGTCATTTCGGTCAGTTTTAACCTTCATAAGCAAAAGTTTAAAAAAAAAAAAAAAAAAAGGACCTGCTCTAAATGTTATCGCATTAAACACATGCAGATCTACTCTGGAGGATGAATTTCAGGGTCTTGCTTTGTGACGGGATGTTACTGATTAACACACTTTGGCTATTGTGGAATCTAACCCGTCAGACTGGAGCGTAACTTAAAGACTAAAAAGCTGCACAGTCTTTCAGTGTCACCGTAAACACCTATGAAAGGAGGAGATTTATTTCACAACTGTCTGTCCCTGAAGGCACCTGGGTCAGGTTTCTGGATTATCCACAGAAAGAGTGACTCCATCAGGTTAAAGTAATGACTCGGTAGCTTGTATTATATTTCTGCTTGTAGGTTTAAGTCTTCTTATAAGAGTCTGCGTGTTTAGGGCTAAATTCACACAGTTTACAGTTGATAATGTTCTGCCTGAAGAAAGGAACGGGGGGTAGAAACACTCACCCAACGCAGAACTAACATTCCCCACTGAGGCAACCAAAAGGCAAGTGGCTACAATAGGGCCCTATATCAAGCAGTGCATTGTACAGTAGTATCCACAATTCAAAATAAAAGAATTTGGTCTTCATGTTTTTAAATGTTGTCACACATTCTTTATCATTTTATCAATTTAAAAGGTGAGATACTAAGGTAATAAACTAGCACCTCAAAAACTCCACTTTCCCATAGACTTCAATACAATCTGCCTTTTTAACCAGTGGAGTCGCCCCCTGATGGCCGTCAGAGGCTGGAAAATAAGGACCAAGGTGTATATATTATATGAATTGATGCAAAAAGCAGGTGCCAATTGAGGAAAAGATGCAAATGCCCCATTGAAGATGTTTCAAACTGCTGCCAGGTGATTTTCATACTGTGGTAAAACGAATGGAAGTAAATGGTCTGTGTCCACGTTCCACTTGAACCGGCCTCTGCAGCCCTTTGGTTCCTAAAGCTTCTTCACTCTTAGCTAATCCCAGTTTGGTTGTCCCGAGCGTTTAACCCGACCACCGCTGGCTGTGTAGGGTTAGCATAAGCTAAACAAGCACGGACGTGAACAAAGGGCTGGGTTAAGAGATGTTATCACTGAGGGTCACTGAGGTCAGAGGTCACTGCTCACTATCTGACCATATCAGCTCCTTGTCTTCCTAAAGATCACCTGTCAATCAACCTTTCGGACTCTCCGTTTTCCGTGGATCTTGTTATTGATTTCAAGTTTTAGTTTCCTTACGTGAGATATGTGGAAATATTGAAATTAAGTTCAGAGCACGATGCAGCAACTAGAGGGACAATAATAACCGAGTCAAGGAATCTCAGATCTGAAATTAGTCATTTGAGAGAACAACTATTCACCTCAGTGACACATACTGATGTTTGTCGGCCCTTTTCATTGCCATCTCTTCACAATCATCATTCTCTGCGTTTTTTTAATTAACATACACGTCATTAAGTATTAATTGCTCTCATGCCCTTCGAACACATCAAACCACCTCCATTCAACAGCTGAGGGTAAAATAATGAAGCTAAACAGAGGAAATGTTGGCGAAGCCTCTAAAGGACCAGGCAGGTGTTCGGTCTCCTGCTGTATTTCTGCTGAGCTGTCAAACTCTCTTTCACACTATTTCTCTTTTTCTCTTCCTTTCATGACACCTGTTCACTCCTCTCTCGTTGCTTCCCATTGGGACCAAGGACGTCAACAGAAAGGCCACCTGGAAATGAACAAGAAGAGCACGCTCTCATCTCTCGCTGAGTTTTTAACCTCTCAACTTCCTGTTTCTTTCTTACCCTCCACCTCTCTGAGGCAGGAATCCATGTCCCCAGGCAGAGCCAAAGTCTTACTCAGCCAACACCTTCATGTAATTCATCTCTCCTCTCTCTTAACATACGTAATGCCTGTCTCATGCTGTTCTTACTTTCCCTCTATCTGTACCTCCCATTATTCCCCCCACCCTCCCTGTTTCTCACCATCTCCTGCTTCCATTATTTGATAGTGTTTGAAATTAAAGCCGAATGTACCAGCTCGGATTTTCTGATGAAAACACACTTGTCTTTACAGCCTAAATGACACAAGGGCTGGTCACACCGATGCAACCTGAACCTCTTCAATCCTCCACCCTCGGGAGAGGAAATGGTTAATTTATGACATAATCCTGGGACAGATATGTCTGGCCGTGCAGCTTTGTCCCCGTCCCATTAAACTACACTTCAGTGTTATCAACAGCAAAAAGGTCAGTTTTTGAAAAATGTAAAGGTTTGCTTTAACGTTTTCTGACTGATTTTTGGTCGTAAACCAAAGAACTGACCAAAATTAGTCAGGAAAGTTCGAAGGATTCATCCTCCGGGGACCATGACAGGCAAAAGGCCAGTCAGTTGAGTCTGGACACACTGACAATGCCCTGGAGGTCAGGCGCTAGGGGCCGACATGCTAATTAGTGATGACGACGAGAGTTTAGTCCAAGTCAAGACAAAAAAAGATTCTCACACACACACACACACACACACACACACACACACACACACACACACACACACACACACACACACACACACATTCCAATCTCCAGTCCTCTTCCTCCTCCTGCTGCTGTTTTAATTAATAAAAACACTCATGTCTTCCTGTCAAATCAAAACAGGATTAACCTCAACAACAAAAAAGGGTGTGTGTGTGTGTGTGTGTGTGTGTGTGTGTGTGTATTTTAGTAACCCAACAAGTGGGCCGAGCCACAATAGCTCAGCAAAAGTGGGCTAAACCTCTTAGCCCGGACACATAATGAACCATTCCCTGAGATAATGACCAGATTTCTTGGGTTCATTTTGGAGATTTCCTGAACTAATTGTGCAGCAACGTCGGCACTCGAACCAAACTGCTGCGAGCAGGCGGATCAGAGACAGACTAAATGAAAACACTGATGGGGGAATATTCGGCCTAAGCCTCAGGGTGGAGACCATGAAGTGGACGGGATCACATCAGCAAAGGGTCAATTAACCAGCTGGGCTGAAGTAAATTAGCAAAATACACATTTCTGTCTTTCTCTCAGTTGAGGAGGAATCAGTGCTTTATGTTCTGACGATTAATAAATAACTTGAAAGCCTGAAAGTATATTTAAGACCCTTTGTCTCTGAGGCCCCAGACCCCCCCTCAGGGCATGTGTTGGGTCTTTATAGTCAGTCAACACCTCGGACTGCCTGCTGCCCTTTCTCTCCCTCCACTGATCAATCTCTCCCACTTTACATCCCTCCCTCAGTTTCAGAAGCATGTTTCAAGTGTCTCTGACCATCGTTGTCTCCAGAGGAAGCATCGCTCTGGTCTGGATCACCTCGCGCTAACAGAGAACGGACAAACCCGATCTGATTGGACGGACACGGGTCAGTCACCGCGAGGAATATGAGGAACAGGTGGGAGAGAGAAAGAGAGAGAGAGAGACAGAGGGAGAAGGGAATAAGCCTCCATGTTATTACCCACAGGGTTGAATTAATGGTTAACTAACCCACTAACCTGCAATAATCCTCTGCATGTGAACTATTGATACTTGGAGGCTGAATCCTCCGACACACAGCTGACCTGCTGTTTTTTTTTTCTTTTTTTTTTTTTTTACAAGCTCACAAACTCATCATCACATTAAAACCTCATCTATAAACCACATGTAATAATGACTGATGTGGAAACCAGCGGCTGGGTTTGTGTGGAGTCTGTTCTTATATAAGTGGCCTCTGTTAAGTGTTGCCAAGGCCTACAAAGGAAGCAGTGCATGAAATAATGACTTGGCAGAGCAGTGGGAGATTCGTGCACACTGCTGACCCCCTCCGTCAGCCCTGCAGTCAGTCAAGTGTGCAGGCTGGCATCTGCATGAGGTTTAACTGGAGCTTCAGCTGCAGCGACAGAAAAACGTAAAACTAACTGAAGTAAAACAAAATGAGCTGCAGTGAGTCTGTGGTACGTTTTACCGTGTGAAGACAGCACTGATGTAAGAGGAGATGAAGAAAACACCACCATAAACCCTAAATCTGACACAGTGACATATTATTATATATTATTAGAAGATCACCATAGGTTCATCATAGGTCCATAGAGCAGTTGAAACAATGCAACCTGATTATTTAATGTTATCATATAGAAACACTATAGGAACTTTAGTCACCTTCAGCTTAACACTGAGAACCACAGCAAACAAACCACTATAATACAACCTTTGTGTTGCAATTAAACAGTTGAAATCTCTTGAAATGATGTAACATGGAACACAGAAGCATGAGAGGCCCCTAATGTTATATTATACAAATACTGCAGCCGCGCTAAAAGAGCAACAGGCCCCCGGAGGGACGTTATATAGGTTTATTATAGGAGCATTAGGACACAGTGGGGGATAAAAGTCACTATATGTTAAGGTGAAATAAAATGAAACCTTCAATAGGACCAATAAAACTTCTGATGTAGGTGGAGGACTTAGTTTGCCCAGCTCACCTGGATGGTCTGGCTCGGGTCCCCGGACACCGGGCCTCCGACCAGCTTGCAGTACAGGTCGTGCACGGTCCTGCCGGTCTCGTCCTCCCCGCAGGTCGCCGTGGCGGTGATCTTGGTGCCCTCGGCCAGGTTGAAGTAGGGCGGGTGGAGGCTGTAGCCGTTCACCCCGTTGGTGGGCAGCTCCTGGGCCGACGCGGAGGCGCGGCAGCAGGTCAGCAGCAGCAGCGGCAGCAGCGGCGGCCGGAGGAGCGGCAGCAGCGGCCGCGGCAGCGGCCGCGGCGGCGGCGGCCGTGCGCGCTGAGCCGGGGAGAGCTGCGGTCCGCTCGGCATCATGCTCCACCTGTGCTCCCCCCTCGCTCTCTCCCACGACCCGCGCAGACTGGACAGAAAAGTTTAAAGAGCGAATGGATGCGGTTGTAACGAGAGATGAGTCGTTAACTTCTGCAGGAAAGAAGCATTTGGAGCGAAAAGGAAGGGAAATGTTGCAGAAAGAGGGAGGAAGGGGAGAAGTCTTGGTCCTGGAGCTCTGCGCGTCGAGGCTTTTCCTCTCTCTCTCCCTTTCTCTCCCTGCGTCGCTCCACCAGGCTGTGGACTCCCCCCCTCCCTCCCCCTGTGTTGGAGGAGGGGACAGTCTCCATCAGTGTGGATGGATGAGTTACATCAGTCTTTAAGCAGCACGGATCATTAATTGTCTAATTAAATGCACCTTAAAGGGGGGGGGGGGGGTGTATTTTTACAGCCTAATGTTATTGGACATTTCCTCTCCTTCTTTCCTCACTCCTTACCTCCTTCAGTCTTTTCCATCTCCTTGTTTCCTTTTTTTTTACTTTAAAATTTAAATGATACATGATTGATACAATGATCCTTTCTTTTCTTTTCAGACCATCAACAAGGTAACAAACAACAAATGGGAAATGAAGCCACACACACACACACACACACACACAGACAGACACACAAACAGAGAAATACGCAGCCGGACGCCACACAAACAGCAAATAAACACAGCTAGACAGGTGCCACACACACACACACACACACACACACACACACACACACACACACACACACACACACACACACACACACACACACACACACACTTCTCTGTCAAATCTTGATCAGTGAGTGTTTCAGTTGTCCTCATGTGACCTAAGTACAGGGCTCAGGTCATGTGATCACAGGTGGTCAGACTGTATCTATATCACATGACCCAAGCTTAAGGGTTACTAATGACACCTGCATTTGCCGGCGAAGGTTGTGAGACGTGGTTGAAAGTTGATGCCACAGCCGCATGTTGAATAGTTTGATGAGAGGATTCAGCTGTTTGTGTCTATAATATGAGACTGTGTGCGTTTGTCTGCCTCAGCTCCAGGACTCGGCCTGACTGTCACTCTTCTTCTGTCCCTCTGTCGTTGGTCTTTTGTCTTTGTCCTCCTCCTCCTCCTCCTCCTCCTCCTTCTGTTCTTGCTGTTTCCAGGAGGATCTTTGACGCACTGTTGAGACAAAACAATGTGGAGGAACCTTCAAGAAAGGTTTTACAGAAGAACGTTCTGAATCCACCAGAAAACTGCTGTCGTCCCTCAAAATACAACTGTCCATTATCTGTGCATGGTCATGGGAGGCTGGAGACAATCCCAGAGACTCTGGAGAGGGTGGGGTTGATCCTGGACAAGTCACCCGTCCCTCACAGGGACGATATACAGAGACAGCCATTCACACTCACACTCAGGCCAACGGGAAATTTAGAGTCACCTATTAACCTAAACCTGCAGGTCTTTGAACCAGGCATCAACCCAGCGTGACGTCACCCACCGTCTCCTCCAGTTTGTCATTTGTCCGTCAGAAGTAGGGACATTTTCCCATAGACTTCAATACAATCTGACTTCTTTAACAACCAGTGGAGTCGCCCCCTGATGGTCATTAGAGAGGATGAAGGTTTAAGGCTCTTCAGCACTGGCTTCACTTTACAGACCCAGATTCCAGGTCCAGTTTAGAGACTGAGGGAGGAAATCGGAGTCCCCAGAGGAAACGCACAAGCAAAGTGAAAGTGTTTGAGGACGGAGTGAAACAAACATCAAGACCACATTAAAGTCTGAGGAGGCTCCTCTTTAAACTTCTCAGTTTAAACAGCTCAGATGAGCCCAGATTAGTCCTGATTAGCACCGTTCACTTTTAATTTCCTAAAACAAACAGTTTAACTCACAACAACATGCGACAAGTTCAGGATTAGTCTGTGGAGGTTTTTGAGAAGTTAATCTCCAGAAACTCCTGAAAGGACAGGAGGAATGGAGCATGTAGTTATGAGCGGAATCATATGATAAAGTGTAAATTATTTAATGTGGTGGGTTCATTGAAACATCTCAATAACTGTTTGATGGATTATCGTGGAATTTCAGAGCAGACGTCCGCGGTGACCAGAGGATAAAACCTGCTGACTTTTCCCTGTCGCCATCTGCAGGTCAGAGTTCTCGCTCATCCTGAGACGGATGGATTTGTTCCCCGGCACCAGACTTTTCCTCTGACGCCACCATGAGCTGCAGCTTTGTGGTTCTGAGCGAACAAACTCAACAACTGTTAGATGGATTTCAAAATTTCACTTTAATGATCAGATTTATTTCTGGATAGTATCTATTAAACGAGCACATGTGGAAGTGTGTGGTGAAGTTTAGGATGTTTCTGATGTTTTGTTTTGATTCCCTAAAAATCCTGCAGCGAGCACAGACTGTATTTGTACTTGGGCTCAACTTCTACGAAACACCTGAGCAGCTGTGTGTGTGTATGTGTGTGTGTTTGTGTGTGTGTGTGTCTGTCTGTGTGTTTTCTCACACACTCTAGAGCACCGCCATCTAATTAAGGTACAAGAACCACTTTAGAAGATGAAAGAGTCCCCCCCCCCCACACACACACACACACACACACATACACACACATACACACACATACACACACACACACACACACACACACACACACACACACACACACACATACACACACAGCAGCAGCTGCTCAGGTGAGTCAAAGTGATATTTTCAGTCCTTTCAGTTTGAAAAGGTTTTTTTTTTTTATGTCATAAAGAGAAATCCCCTCACTGATGATGATGATGATGACGATGATGATGGACCTGCAGAGAAGAAGAGAAGACAGAAAGTTAAGCTACAGATACTTTACCTGTTAAACTGTGCGTTGTCTGCCTCACACATCCACTTCCTCCGTCATCTGTCAAGCACATGCTGAACTCTGACCTGTGGACGGACACACACACACACACACACACACACACACACACACACACACACACACGGGTCAGTGACCTCCTGTAGTCTTGAGGCAGTGTGTTAATGCAGCAGAGCTTCATTCACTGACACACTAGAAGATTCCTCAGGCTGTTTGTTTGCAGCCTCACAGGTCGAACTCAGCTCCTGCTGATACATTTACTAGAATTAATAATAGTAATAATAATAATAATAATAATAATAATAATAATACTGCTACTGGCTCAATTTAACTGTACTTATCTCTGTTTATTACAGTTACCATTAACACTGTTGTTATTACTATGACTCAGTCTCTAAACCTGGACCTGGACCTGGACTCTGGGTCTGTAAAGTGAAGCCAACGCTGAAGAGTCTTAAACCTTCATTCTCTCTAATGACCATCAGGGGGCGACTCCACTGGTTGGTAAAGAAGTCAGATTGTATTGAAGTCTATGGGAAAATGTCCCTACTTCTCCTTGATTTATTAGCTCAGTAAACGTTTTCCTAATGAGTTTATGGTCTCAGTCTCTAGTTTCAAGTCTTCAATACAACATGATGTTCATGTTTTAAATGATGGTCCATTTAGAGGAAAATAGACCAGAAACAGGGAGTGGATTAGGGGGCGTGACCACTGAGTGATTGACAGACTGCACCACCCAATCAGGATAGAGGACAGAGCAGGTCAGCGCCACCTTCTCCTCCAAATATGGTTTCTACTGGTTTAAAAAAAACCAACATGGCAGACGGACAAATTACAAACTGGAGGCTTCAAAGCAGCAGCTCACAGACCGATGGGTGACGTCATGGAGGGCTGGTACTTCCTCTGACTGCATGTGATCCTTTGCCTCTTAAAAGGACATTTTTCCTCGTCACCGTCAGCAGGTGTTTGCTGTTGGTTGGAGTTGTTGGGTCGGTCAATAACTTTACATCAAGAAGGTCTAGATCTGCTCTATTGGGAAAGTACCTTGAGATAATTTCTATTGTGCACTGGCACCATATCAACAGAAAATGACATGGGCGACTAACTAATCTACAAAAAATTTGAAAAACAACTGCAGCACTTTTCCAGAGCCTGAGGTGGAGATTCAGTTTATAATGAATGAACAGAAATAAACAGCACATGTTCCCACCCAACTGTTGCTGATTCACTTCCTGATCAACAACCAGACTTAGTGACTAATCCTTCTAGTCCCCACACGAGTTTCTTCAGGCAGGAAAACTTCAATACGGCAGCAGAGAAGGACCAAATGGGCAGAGACATAATGAGAGATGCACATTTTACAGTCTGCTGTCGAAGCCAAAAGCAGCTGCATTAAATCAGCGTCGTAGACAGTTTGGGCTTGAAAGAGGACTTGTTGTCTCACCTCACTAATCCTCTCTTTCTCTCCCTCTTTCTCCCTGAACTCTATAACTAATCTACTTCCTGGTTACCGTGGAGACCAAAGGCAAAGTGAAGGATTGGCCACTTGTTGTCGTGGAAACTGCTGACTGCTCCATCAATTGAACCCACTTACCCCCCACTGGTCCACACCCACACACCCACACACACACCAACACACAAACCAACACGCACACGAATAAAGAGGTTAGGAGTTTGAAAAAAAAAAATAGAAAGTAGGAATGAATGGGAGGAAAGGAAGAAAGGAAGGAAGGAAGAAAGTGTAGAAGTGAGTAATGATGTGGAAATTTGGATGAGAAATGAATTTGAGTTCCATATCCCATCATCCCTTTATGTGCAGGAGAGTAGTTTAACATCGTGTTGAGATCTGTGTCAACTTGTAAAGTCACAATTTATCACATGATGATCGCAGGTATTTTCATCAGGTCTGGTCACCACGTCACATATAAAAAGACCTGGTGCATAAGAAAATCACAGTGATAATCCACCAGGAACTAGAACAATCAAAAGTCAGTGAAGGATGTAAACAATGGAGGTGACGTAAAATCTCTTGGTACCACTGTTGATTTCAATGCTGCAGGTCGTCCACTGATGGGAAGGTCAGCGGGTCAACTCCTGGCTCTTCCTGTCCTGGCGCAAGACAGACGAGGCCAAAATTGGCACTGATTTTAAAAGTGCTTCCTTCATGTGTATGTGTGAAGAAACGGCACCTTCGACCAAACCTCTTGTCCCGGCCAATCACATTAAAAGCCAGGTTGAAGAAGTGAGTTTTTAGTTTGTTTAACAGGCGGCCACAGATTTCTGAATCAGTTGAACCTGATGTATCATTTCTGGGTCGACCAGAGAACAGAGTATCACAGTTGTTGAGTCTGCCGGATATAAAAGCATGCATGAGTTTCTCAGTGTCACCCAGGGAAAGACGTTATCCTTCTCTGACCATGTTGGTCTCCCAGTCGCGCCTCTTTGCTCTATACAATATGAATACAACCAGCTCTTGGTCCAGGCCTTGGTTCTGTCTCTCTTCAACTACTGTCATGCTCTTCTGGCAGGTCTTCCTTTGTGCAGATGGTCCAGACTGACTGAAGACCAGACCAGAGTCTGGTCTTCAGTCAGTCTGGACACACATCAATTCATTACTCATCAGCCTCCACTGGCTTCTGACGCTCGCTGACCTTCGTTCTTTCAAGGAATATTGTCTGTCGTCACCATCCCTGCAAACAAGACCATCTGAGTCCAGACTGTTCTGGTCTGTGTTCCCTGAGGATGAACCAGCTCCTGATGTCTCTCAGAGCAGGGACGTCCCTCTGTCTTCAAGAAGCTCCTGAGGACTCCTCTCTCCAGAGAAACCTCCTCTCTCCACAGCTTTAACACTAAAACAGACCTTTATAATAGACGTAGCACTTCAGGCTTTCATGATGTTCCTCATTCAGAAGCCACTTTAGAAAAAAAATCATCTGCTTAAGGAGTAAATGTGGTGGAGGACAATGTGCCATTCACCATTTCTAACAGGCATCTGAACTAAAAACTACTGAACACCAAACTTGTTCCTGTTTACAAGTGGTATTTATTATTTCTTTAGTCTTCTAAGGAGGAGTGGCCCTCAGGGACCTCAAACATCGAGCTCCCCACCACCATTTACAGGCTGTTTTCGAAAACGTTCAAAAACACTGTCATGCATCAGGGACAATCACCGCTGAGCCTCAGGACTTTTAAAGCACCGGTCGGCCGAGGAGCTTCAGGCGGGGGGGAGGGGACGCTGCGTCTGTAGCCGAGAAAGGAGCTGGAGTTAGAACTTCACTGTCTTCACAAACACCTGCACAGTGCGACACTGACGCACACCCGACGCTCACAATGAGTGACGAAGAGGTCACATGTCAAGACATCAGTGTCTTGGTTTGAAGTTCATGTTAATTGTTCACCTTCACCTTTTCTTTCACGCTGGAATAATATGGAACATGTTGAAGAAAGATATATCAGTAAAGTCAAAATCGAGAGAAAAAGGTCAGTGTGTGAGTTTTTATATTTTTTATTTATGTTCAAATCACTTTTATCTGAATCCATCTGTATCTGTATTCAGTCAAAACTTTGCATCACGTGCTACCACACACACACACACACACACACACACACACACACACACGCGCACGCAAATGCCAGCCATAACTTATATGCAGATAACATATAACAATATATGCAGATGATAACAGTATTGAGTAAATATGGTTTGTCTATACCCAGCATTCCTCAGACACTCTGCCTGGATCAGATAGGACACACACACACACACACACATGCACACGCGCACGCAAATGACACACACGATGCTGAAGGCGGATGTGTTTGAAGGAGGGGATGTTATGGGTTGACAGTGTGTGTGTGTGCGTGTGTGTGTGAGGCAGGTACCTACATGTTCGTCTTCAACGAAACACTTGAAACACACAGTCCTGGTGGGTCGTCTCCTCCTCTCTCTGTTTTGTTCTTCTCCTGTTTTTCTTTCAGAAACAGGATCAGGGCCTGAAGTTACTGACGTCACCTGGTCCGACTGTGCCGCCGCCACACGAAACGCCACTTTTCTCTCCGTGATATTCACTGGACACATTCATGCTCCCCAGGGGATGAGACTTTTGTTTCATGAAAAATTCATGTGAAACATCATTTTTCTGTGCCACCACCATCAGAACAGACTTTAATTTCTAGTCTTAATACTTGTGATGCTGGTAGAAAAAAAAAAAAAGGATCGGGTTTTATATTTTTTTGGATCTTTTCTCTTATAATACGCAAACGTCAAGGTATTAGTTTAACATTTTCATGTGTTTTGTTTAGATGAGGATATTGTCTCCACCCTCGTATCTGTCCATTAAAGTCAAGCTGCCCAGTACGAATGAAGACAGGCCACAGGGGGAACCAGCGCCTCCTGCAGCTCACTAGTTACCATCACATCTCCTTTGTTCAAACTGGACGAACTCATAATGTGCCACATTGTTACTTGACTCGACGCACTTCCTGGAATCTCCAGGTATTTTTTCACTTGTTTCCAGCCTTTGTGCTAAGCTAAGCTAAGCTAAGCTAAGCTAAGAGGCTGCAGCTTCTCATTGAGAGTGGTATCACTTCTCATCTACGGCAAGAAGGAAAGACGTACATTTATTTTATTTTAATGTGAATGTGTGTTTTACCAAAGGTCATTTTAGGGAACAACTAATGATTATTTTCATCATGGATCAATTTGTCATTTATTTTAATAATTAATCAATTAATAGTTAAATCTAGAAAAAAGTGTTATAAAGTCATGACTTTAAATTGTTTGTTTTGTCCATGATCCCCCCCCTCCCTCTCTCTCTCCCTTCTCTCCCCTCTCTCTCTCCCTCTCTCCTCTCTCTCCCCTCTCTCTCTCTCCCTCCCTCCCCCCCTCACCCCCCTCTCTCTCTCCCTCTCTCCTACTTTGAAGCCTGCTGGCGTCTGAAATAGGACAAAGAGACGAGCCGGGCTGCTTCAGAGGACAAACAAAAGGATGAGTGGAAAGATAGGGGGGGGGTTCGAGAGGTGACAAAAGAAAGGAGAGAGAGAAGTAGGATGAAGGAGAGGGGACTAGGGGACGAGGAGACGAGAGTCGTGTTCAGATGTAAGAAAGTGACATGAGGCTGTGGGATCCAAGAGAAGCTTCTATATTCAGCTGCACAGTCTTTTATTTATAGTTATTTAAATACACACGTCACCACAAACCGGGCTTCACCTGCTCCATCCATGAGTCTGAGTTTGGTTCAGCGTCTAGTGGCCATTACAGGAACGGCAGGTGCAGAGGAGGAAGTGACAAACGAAAATGAGGCTGAGGTTCAGTCAGTAAACAAACCTGCTGACACAGCATCACTGTGCACCAACCAACCAAACCTCCACCACGTTGGCTCCCTGTCCCGTGTCGAGGCTGGGACACAGTGCTCTTTGTCTGGATGTGTGTCAGAGGTATGCAGGGGGCCAGGTGAGGGAGTTCGGGGGGGAGCGAGAGGGGGCTCCCATCCCTTCATGTTAAGGTCATTGTTTGGCAAGCTGCGACTCGTGGTGCGTTCACTGCCACAGGCTGACACTCAGAGTTTGGCTCTTTAAACAGGCCACTCGTTAATACTGAGGAAAAAAACGAAGCTTTGAAAGCAAAAGCCTGAATTTTCTGAGATATCAATAATCTATAGTTTCTAAGAAATTCATCTGGGCTACACGAAGCAATGTTAAGGCACGTGTTAGCAGGGGACAGGCTAAAGTGCTAAAGATATGGACATGCTGATGCTAATCTTAGATTGGAGCGCTGCTTATATGATAATGTTGTGTGTCTTTGCTGTGCTTTAGAGCTTGATGCTATCACAGCGTTAGTAGAATAATAGATACCATCTTTAGCATATTCCCAACAAAGCTCAAAATGGCCTTTTAGCCTTGTTCTAGAAAAGACATCCAAACCTCCATTTATTAACAGTTACCTGCCACGTGAGACGAGGAGCGTCTGCAGCCCGTGAGAGTTTTTCCTCACAGTGTTTCTCACAGTTAACGGTTAGTAATTTTCCTGTAAACGGGAAGTGATGTAACTACAAGGCTTAACTTGCCGAGCACATTCACTGGACTCTGTCATTCCACCTGAGAGTGAAGGGGGTGGAGAGAGGCCGAGCCAGTTACCCATCAACCAGTGAGCGAGCCAAAAGGGAAACATTCATCTGTGTCATGCTTTAGACAACGGGGCTCTCTGCATCTCATCTTCATTTTTAATTCTGACTGTAAATATGCACATACCTCTGTGACCTGATGCCGTCTCATCTGCTCTTCTCCTCACCTGAAGGGGGGGAGGAAAAAAAAAAAAAAAGAGGGCGAATGCATGGGAACGACGCTGTAAAGCACCAGTTGATGACACCTATCATTAAGGTTGTGCAAGGTTAAAGACGCCCTGAAACCGCTCCCACACACCACTGGCCCGTCGCCTCCACGCCGCGTTTAGCCTAAATGACCACTGTAACCTCGCCACGCCCTGTCATTCCCACTTTGACCTCCATTTCTACGGCCCATTCGTTCTGTGAAAGCCAGATGTTGCGGACAGTGGAATACAACGGACCTCCACCCCCAATGAGAGTCTAACATTGGTACCAGTGCTGAGCTACGAGGAAGAAGGAGCCAACTGATTTATGATCACAATGTATTGTACAACATGTCGACGCACAAAGCTACAACAGGACGTTTGAAGTTTAGCAAAGGATTCTGGGAAGAGCGCGAAACAATGATCCATCAGAGTCAAGTGTCTCCTGCCTCAACACAGTATGTGAAACACGTGTCGGCTATAATTTGTTCATTTGTTTTCCCAGGTGTGCAGTACAGTTTGCCATTAAAAGCATTTTTGAATTCTGGCTTCTTCCACGTGAAGAAGGAGCTGCTGCGGTGAAACGTGACGTCCTCATCCCGTTTTTACTTCTTGTTCCAAAAACAAACTCATCCTGGTTGTTGTGTTCAAATAAATGCTGCAGGCTTCATTTACACTTTCTAATGATCAGTATTAACCATTTTAACCAGTTTCAGCTCCACCTGGCTTCTTTTCCACGCGTTGTAATAACCTCTTTCACCAAGTGGCCACAACAACAGGAGTTTTTAAACCTAAACAGACTATAAAGGCGAGAGGAGTGCACGTTGGCTGCACATCAGTCTTTTCCTGAACCTGTGAAATACGAGCAGGTTTTTAAAGGAAACTGTCACATGCTGCCCTCTGCTGGCGAACATGAGCTGCAGCCAGGAAGGATTTTAGTTTCAGACCGGTTCCTGTTTTAGTTAAACCTCAACTGAGACCCGACTACGCCTGCTGATGTAGTTACCTCAGCCTGTAGCGTCCCACGTGAAAACAGAAGAAGAAGAAGCAGCTCCACTGCGTCGAACAACCTCATCTTCTCAGAGTTTGAGCTGGTCATGACCTGAACGCCCTGTGTCGTGCCTGAAATAGTTCAGATGTAAAATCTAGTCTGATCGACTCAAATTTTACCTTCAGATCAATTTCTCACCTTTTTGTTAATTTGATTTCTATATGGTTTCAGTGAGGAACAGAGTTTGTTCTTTTCCTTTCTCCATCTTTACCACGGCCGTCAACACATTCAGACTTTATTTAACCATGGTGCTTTGCATGCTCTTTGTGTGGTGCTTTTTTTTTAGTTGCCAAACTAAAGTGTTTTGTCTGTTTAACTGGATATTTCAACCATTTGAACCAAATGCTTACCATTTATTCCATGTCAGGGAACGTCATCATACCCAAGTCTCTCTGAGGAAGGTTCTCAGTTCAGATCCCGCCTCGACTGAGACCGCTATAAATAAGGAACGTGTTACCTGTTCATTTCTTTCACTTATTAAAAAACTGCAACAATGGAAACGGATGTTTTTTTTCCCCAACATTTTATTTTACAAAGTTTCCATCAGCGTCACTCAGAAGTTCCTGTGAAACAGCCAGAAAGAGGAAAAAGGTTCAGTTCAGATCCTGATTATAATGATAATCATAACCAAGTTACCCTGTGAAGATTTTACCCATAAATAACAAAATTATGACTGAATACAATTTAGTCACTTCATTTCCAGTGTCACTGTGCACGCTGGGTCAATACTATTATTAAAACCCTTTTCCTACATTAACCAGGCCGATACGTTTCTAAATTACTTCCTTGTTACATTTGCTTAGTATGTTTTATTGATTTTACTCAACTGGTTACCAACAGCACAACTGATTCCTTCTCTGCCAAACAGGGAAAAAACTCACTCATGCTACACAAATCAAGTAACATGTGCACAAACTACACTGATGATGAAAATCACTGTTTTTATTCATGTGTTCTTTATATGTTTTTATCCTATAAACATACACAACGTTGAGGACACGTCCTTACTTTGCAACAACGGTGTCATTCTTTGCCAGCCTGAGGATGGAGTCGTCAGATTCACCCTGTAGGAGGAACAACAACAGTTTGTCATCTCAGCGCAGGTTTACAGAGGCAGCTTTACGGCAGAGACTGAAGGACCGACACCTCGACTGGGTCTGGACCCGTCACCTGGAAACTCATCCTATTCTGAGGGAGTGTTTCTACTTCAGCTTTTCCATCTATTATGGGTTTGGGTCACATGACATTAATTAGCTACACAATTATTTAGAGAGACACACGAGAGATGAACATAAGATCTGAGAGGAAAGAAAAAGCTGTATATTTCTATTGTTCAATTATTCAATAAGATTTGAAATTAAGAGTTAAGAAAAAAGGGGAAACTAAAGCCACACTTTTAATTTTCCTAAAATTCAGCAACTTTGAGATTTTCCAAAGCTGTAATGATGTAATTATTACAGATCCTCTAATTTTAGAAGTTACGTTTGAGTTAGTTTAGAAACAACGGCAAAATTATAATCTTAAAGTTTATGTTCAGATTAATTAGAAATTAAAAATTATTAAAAGTCTGTTCTTTCTCACATACATATATACACACACACACAGACGCACACACATATATATACATACACACACATATATATATATATATATACATATACACATACATATATACACACACATAGACGCACACATATATATATATACACACACACACACATATATATATACACATACACACATATATACACACAGACCCACACATTATATATATATATATATATATATATATATAAATATTATACACACACACAGACGCACACACATATATATACATACACACACACACACATATATATATATATACACACACACATATATATATATATACACACACACATATATATACACATACACACACATATATATACACACACAGACCCACACATTTTATATATATATATGTGTGTATGAGTAAATCTCCAGGTAAAAATAATTCTGACAACTGTCAAACAAAATGACCCTCAAAGTGTTTTCAGCGCTCATGAGACAACAGGAAACAACGTTAATCTCTTGACTCACCATTCTGCGGATGGCGCCACAGATAGCATAGGTCTTGAACTGACCGTTGAAGCGACCTGTCACCTTGTCAACCTGCAGAGGACGGAGCACAGAACATTTAAGTTCCCTAACAACTGGAAATAGAAACGCAGGATGTTTTTTTATTTGACACGCAAGTATTCAACAGTTCTGCATCTGGACAATCTGACAACACCGTTCAGGCTGGTTACAGCTTCTGAACCACAACTACAACACATCATGATACAATTTTGTCCTTGCTGTGCAGCAAAGGTTTCTGAATGGATCATTTCAGGAGGCCATTCATGTCGATCGTCTACAAGAAAAAAAACATTTTATAGCTTCACCACGACACATGGTGTATATACTATGACTGCACAATATTTCAGTGTATTCTTATTAAATCTTTCTGCAATTTAACACAACACTAATATATGCAACTCAAGCCTGATTCACATCGTGGTGGATCACAGGTGAAGTTTGCTTTGATCACCATATCATAAAAATAAAGACACGTACTTGAAATGTAAAGAAACATCTCCAACAGTCAGACTGCCTCGTCTTCACAGAGACCAACACTGACAGTTTGAGGGCATCTGACAAAGCTGTCCTGTTCCCAGGTTGTGAAGCTTATCTGAGGTCTGATTATTGTAAATGTCCAACTTCACATTTCCCTCAACTATTCCACTACTCCTGTCACTAACTGACCCCAAATTTCACAGCCAACACTGAGCCTGTTTTAAAACTATATAAAAACTAAACAGAAAGAGGTAACATTCATAAACTGACATATCTTTAATGTCAGCTTGTGAGACTTTGGATTTTACCTCAGCAATGTTGATCTGGATGGAGGCATGGTCCTTGGCTCCGATGATTCTGTTGCTTGCAGAGCTGCAATACACACATACAGCGTCAGTGTTGTGGTTTCAACGTAAATCAAGGAATCGGGCTAATTTTTGTCGATGAGCTCCAGTTTCAAAGCCCGATGCTGAATTAAAGGTGAAGGTGAAGGAGACGCGTTCCAGTGTCTTTTCATCCAACAGTAGAAATAACCCAAATATTCACTTTACAGTGATGACGGAGGAAACATGAACATTAAAACATTCAATATTTGGCATCGTTCAGTAGCTTTGAGTGAACACTCATGTAACCTTTCCTAAACTAACCAACATTATCGACCATGTGTGAGTAGAAACATCATTTATACTGACACACACACGAGAAACTCTGCTTTCAACTGAGCCTCGAGGTGGATCCATCTCTCTCTCTCTCCTACAAGCCCAGTGTTTTTTCATGGTATAAAACCAAAGGCTCCCCGTTATAACTGAAGACACTCACCATTTACGTGGGACGTAGAGGTCCACGAACTCACCAGCGTCGTTCTGCATGTTTCTAAGGTTGAACAAGTGGTCGCCTACAAATCTGAAGGAGACAAATATCAGATGAGCTCAGAGGAACAATGTTAGCTCTGGTGCTAACTAGCTGACCGATACCCCACCAACACCCAAGCTAATCCGTATATAAAGCAAGACGCGTTTTAATCCGTGTGTTTCTAAACAGGCCCGAGGTAAAAACTTGACAAAATACCACTTTAAAACACAGAAAGAGTCACTTTCCCCCCTTCGATGTGACTCGACGCTGTTAGCCGGCTAGCATCCGTTAGCATACGGAGCCCGGCCGCATGTGGCTGCTCGCGCTGCTCGACAAAAGTCCGTTATTTACGCACAAATTCCGCGATAAACACCAGACAAACACAACACACAGCCGCACGGTCACATTAACCTTGACAATCCGGAGAGAAACGGCGGCTACGTACGGATATAAGATCGATTTTAAACGTTTTGAGGGCGAGAGCTCGACAGAAACCCACCGTATACGACAAATGGGCGACGGGAAAGGAAGTGACGTCGACCAGGAAGTAAAAGTGTCCCCGTGTGAATGTTCGTGTCGCCACCTGCTGGATTCACGGCCGCCGCGAGCTCCCTCAACCGGCGGGAAAATACCGTGTTCACCCTCGTGTCTATTTTTAGTTTAAAATAAGGGGAATTTTAATGCAGCATCACTATATGATGCAGGTTCCTGTGAGTTAAAGGGTAATAATAACTCAATAATGTATATAAATACTTATACTGACACGCAAATAATAAAATAATAATAAAAATAATGCTAAATATATAAAACAATAAAAATTACAATATGTAATTATAATAAATACAATTATATAAGTAAAAAATATTTAAAAGATAGTTATTGCTTTATTTAATTTCTGATTTGTATTAGTTATGTTGATTACAGTTTCAAATCATAATGCTACTACTACAACTACAACTATTACTACTACTAGTACTACTAGTACTACTACTACTACTAATAATAATAATAATAATGAACATTTGGTCTAAAACAAGTCCATAAAGGCCACATTTATGCCACACTGTATATTTCAATATAAAGAGTAGATTTGTGCTTCTAAAATCATCACAAACAAACAAATAGGTAGTTTAGTTAAAAATTAAGAATTAATAGAATAAAGCAGAATCAGTCCACATTTAATTCACATGTTCCCATCTAAATGATGCAGCCACATCCTCCTCCATCCTCCTCCATCCTCTGTCTGTGTGCATTGTAGTGTTGAAACCGGACGGATCCTTATCAGAACTCAGGGTCCTAACCCTAAACACGATAAACATACAAGGTCTGGTACACGTCTCACGTCTGCTGTTTCTAAGAGATTGATACAAAAAAAGTCCAAACAATCTTGACTTGATGTGACTTTATTAAAGTGCAGTAAAGGCACAGTAAACACAAACATGGTAACATTTCAGAATGCACATGATGCATAATTATTATTCACATTTGTATTGAACACAAATATTCTGAGCATATTATATTGCTGTAATTGCAGATTACATGATACATGTAACAAATGAGTGATATTCTTAAACTGTATATCACTTCTGACAAACCATGTTGAAAATTGGATTTCCCCCCATGAAAATGTGTTGTCTGAAATCTGCGACGCTGCCAAAAATGCAGCAAGTTATCTTTTTCTTTTTTCTTTTTTTCACATGTAACAAAAGCATGCTACGATTAATTCATGTCACTGACATACAAAATACACAAAGGATCCATCCATTGGATTCTTTGTTGCCCAGGAAAAAAGGGACAAATTTGAAGTGGCCCTCAAAATGGGACCGACACATCACAGTCTCTTAAAAACTTGTGACAAATGTTAGTTTTGTCACCTATCTGTGTCTATACTATATTTAATTGTAAATACATTTTAAATAAATAAATATTATTAGATAGATTAAATACACAAACACCTCCGTTTGAGTGGCATATATGAAATGGATAAAAGTAGAGGAATGACAAAAATAGACCAAAGTAATTAAAAGGTAGGTAGGAGATCTGATTAATCATACCACAGATGCAACAGCCGCTACAACATCAGACACTCGTCACATGACTTGTCCTGATGTCGCGTGGCTGTTGTCACTGTTGAGAGACGCATGTACATCCAACAGCGAGGTTGTATGGACACCTACACCAGCCCTCACTCACAGTGTTTTTCAGAGGCCTCCTGTAGACGTAAATTTCAAGGTAGATGGGTCTGGCGATCATCCCATTCACATTGCACTGGTTGCACGTAGCATATGCAATCACATAGGGTTCCCTGTTGATTTCGGTATCAAAACTGGTGGAAAAAAAAGAGGGAAAATTTTGTCAGTCAATAACGGAGGCATATGAAGAAGCAGAGACACAAACAACAAATGCTTTGGATTTCAACCTTGATACATTTGCTTGTTTTGGCAACAGTTATATCAGATTTCCCTGCAATGTTAATGGAAAAGGTCCAGAGATGGCGTCAACAGGTCTACGCTGGATTTACACTGGATTGATGAGCAGTGGTTTCAACATAGAAAAGTGAGGTATAAGAGGAGGCTTCTGAAACTATCTATTGATATACATTGCTGTCTGTACACTCACTCAGAGCAGGATAGGTTTGAACTTCCCTCTGCAGCCTTTTCCTCCCTTCTTTACTCAATTATTCTGTCACTTTTCATATGCACAGACAAGTCTAACACTATGAAATGGCTTCAGGAGATATGGTCTCTAAACTGTAACTGTAATCCCCATGAATCTGATTTTCTCCTCATCTTCCCCGTGTGGCAGCAAACAGCAGCTATAAACCCGCTAAGACAGAAGAAGAAGAATAAGAAGTACTAACAGTCGTCCCCAAAGCCAAAAGAGATTCACTTTATAAAACTTCCTAAACCTTCCTTCCACTTCAGGACTACTGTGCTCTCATTTTTTTAACCCAACAAGAAGCTGAGAAGCTCATTCAGTCTTTTTTCAAGTCGTAATGCTGTTTTTACTTCAGCTTGGCAACAAAAACGAGGAGGAGAGAGCGTATCCCTCTTGTACTGGCTACACTACATCGGCTCCCTGAATGCTTTTGGACTGATATTAAGGTCTTTACAAGGTCTTAATGGTCAGACACCCTCTAACATCACTGACTAGATCCTCTACAGCAGATTCTCTAAATACTACTCAAGTCCACCCAAGTAAAACTGGAGAAGTGGCCTTCGGTCATTATTTCCAACAACACTTTGCCTATTGGAGATGTAATCTTGTTGAAAATCCTGGGACCTCAGCATGAAAATTTAAAGAGCTTATATTCATTTATGTCACTATTTGTGCCGTAACTGAAGAAAAGTTGTGACAAAGTAAGATGAGTTGTATTGTGGTCCTCAAAGAAAACTCACCCCAGGGTCCAGGGTGCAACCGAAGTGTCGTTGAGGTCCGACACATGTTGGAAGTGTGACTCCTGACTTGGTCCGTTGATGTAATCGCAGTTATTTTGGCACCGAGACGATGCCACTGTCTGTGTCGGCAAGCTGCACGCTGTCCCCGCCAGTAACAGTAGGAGCTGGAAACACCATACAGACACAGTGACTCACTTTCACCAAAACTCACTTAATTTTCTGAGGTCAGGGTCCTCATAGGTGACTGGAGCCACTTTCCTGTCCAGTTGTTGAGAAAAAATCTTTTCATTCAACCTGCTTTTATATAGTTTCTATTAATCCATTTTTTATTTAGACATCTTTTAGTTAAAATCCATCTTTAAAGATATTTACACAATATTTAATGCAGTTGTCCTGTTGGGCTAAATTACTGCCTCTTGCCTGAGGATGATATTATACAGTATATATATATATATATACTGCTGGCATGAGTTTGAAAGTAAAAACTCATGTGTTTTGTTTTTTTTTCTGTTGTTTTTTTTGGCTGGTCACTCAAACGTATCAACTTCTTGAAAAGTTTTTACAGTCAACAATGAAAATATTTTTGGGTACTTACCGCAAGATCAGTAAAGTTCATGGTGATGAAAAAAAAAGGCAAAAGGAGATTGATCCTTTGAAATCAGGGCGAAACGGGATGCGTCCTCCTCTGGTTGGCTTGTTCAGATGAGTCTTAGTGTGTTGTTGGTGATGATGATGAAGATGATGGCAGTGGTGGTATCCTCCCTCTCACAGCTGTTGGTTGGTTTGTACTTCTCTCTCTCTGCAACTTTGCCGTTTTATCCTGTTGCAACGGTGATGAAAGAGCTCATTTGCATGATAGGAAAAACAACAGAGGCGGACATCAGGGACCTGTGCCAAGAATACAATGTCAACTCAATTTCATATTCAACGTTTGACTTCTCTATTGTGTGTGTGTGTGTGTGTGTGTGTTGTGCATTTTTGCTGTTTCATTCCTCTGTCATGGCTCAATTTAGTTTAAATTTCTCTGGTTTCGACAGATCAAAACCATATCATCATATCATATAATTCATAACTTAAACACTAGAGAATCATTAACATGTGCAAAGTTTAATGTTTTAAGTCTTACTTTTAACACAAACTTGTTGAATTATAGGTAGAATTTGAAATTTTAACTTAAAATCCAAACCTGCAATTACTTCAGTGCAGGACTTTATATGGTAACCTTTATTAATCCAATTTCCTATTGGATATTTTATATTATATAGTTATACTATCATATTATATTACTATTATATTATATAAACTCTTAACTGTCTGACAAACTAGTTTGAGAATATAAAAAAACCACACAACCAGAAAAACACAATCTATGTTCATTGCACGTAGATTAATGTAGTAATGTAGTTAAATTTATCACTCTCATTGTGTGCTTTTCCTCATGTACCGTTTCTAGACAAGAAACCACAATAGCCACAGGGGACGCAGAGAGCGATTGCACGTGGAGGCGTGGCGGGGGATGCCACTATGGCACCACACCTCAGCTTCCTCTGAACCGAGCTCGGGGAAGCCTACACAAGCCGCCCACGCAGGAGCTCCACTCTGTCATAAAACGTGTGATGACCTGGTGATGTGTCATGGATGTCGAGCCCAGCTTATGTCATCACCTTACTTTCTCTCTTTCACCATGTGAACTCTGGGAGTTAAAGTTTAGACAAAACTTCCAAATGAAGGAGCGAATGATGAGACACAGAAAAAAAAAAGCACATGCTGATTTTGGACCATAAGAGTTTTGAGCTCACAAGAGAGTTTCCAGATTCCAGTTTCTGTATTTTGTTGTCCAACGTATAACAATTTACAACAAGAGCAAAGAAAAATGCAACTGTATTTGACCTCTGAGAAATAACGCTTGGTTCCTACAGCGAGTTACATTCAGTTTGGTTTTATCCGTCCAGATTTACAGTGCACTAACGTTGTGTTGGCAATATAATTTATTTACACATCAAGCAGATGTTTAGCAACAACAGGCGCCAGTGTAAAGTCAGGAAGACGTTTGACTGGACATATGTTCTCTGGCTCCTTGATCATCAAATGGCCGCTGCTGTTTTTTTATATTTTATGAAATATTGTTTTATTAATATTGATTATTGTCAGGTAATAACCTCATATACATTTTTCTGGACCCTTTGACCATTTGTATCAGCAGGTAAATGGAAACAGACCCAGTGCTGGAAACGAGGTCACAGTTTTTGTGTAGATTCGCCCACAAATGACTGAATTCACTGCATGAACTTTTTTTTTTTTCTTTTAACCTCAACACTTCATTTTTAAATAAAGTTTTACGCCAAATGTAATGTTTCAGCAATGCTGGTTCGACCTTTGCTGAAAAGTTGGAGTTACAGGCTTTTTAGTTTTGAAATGTCTAATTTACTGCAGGACTCTTACAGATTATAAAACTGACCCTCACTGACATCTGAACTTAAGTTTTTCCTACTGAATGAATTCATCATTCTGAGCAAATCCAAATGTGATTATTGCATTGCAACAACTACAAAGCACTTTTCATCATAAACTTGCTTGAAGTCATGGTTCAGTCAAATACCATTAAATATTCAGTTTACATTTGTATTTAGTTTGTTATTTTTTTATTAATATTTTCAATTTGCAATCACTTGATTCTGTGTTTTTAGAAATTCTCAGTGAGTCCTGGTTGGATTTAGATTAGTTCATCCTTTAATGTCAGATTCCTCTAAATATAGATACTGTGTCATTTGAGTGAAATTAGATATAGATTCATTGACTTCATCACCTGGGTACTGCCTGTTTTTACTCATCAGTGTGGTCTTGTTATTTTTTTAAATTCAATGTTTCTCAACACTGGATTGCGGCAGGAGCTGTATGAGTTGGTCAACTACACCAGTATATTTATTCAGAGGTGAGAATCTCTCCCGTCTTACTTGACACTCGCACACTGAAATTTGTTTGCTGTCCATTTGTCATCAATATGTCATCCCTTTTTATTTGTTTTTGCAGTCACTGATCGTATCATCTGTCTCTCATTCTCATATTCACCAAATGAGTCTCTTTTAACATGTAGATCAGTCTTAACTCGAGTTCAGGGCCAAGCTGTTATCCGATTGGCTCCCTGCTCCTCAGGTCATAGGTAAAGGTCAACCAGCTTCAGCAGGTTGACTTTGGACACTCACATTTTCAAGCCTGATGTGAATGAGCTCCAAAGTCTCACGTCTTTGCCAAAGCAGGAGAAAACATTAACTCAACCTACTCGGCTCCGCTGCCGAAGCTCGCCACTCTACATGTTATGTCTTGTTTTGCTGACACAGATAAATATTTCAAAAGAGTTTCAGTCAGGGTTTCCCTTCCTGAGTCACGGAGCCGTTGCCAGTGAAATCGTGTGCATGCGATCAATTTAACGACAAAGCTTAGAGAGGAAAAAGTTGCTTTTGCTGATAGTATCTCTGATAGTGCAATGTCCTAATTATGGCGTCATCACATGCATGTGGCTTTGAAAGTTGAACTCTGTGGGTTTCCTCGCTCCTTTCTCACAGACAGGCGCAGGTGTGGTACTGCAGCGCATTGTTTGGGTTTTGCTTTGTCACAATTTCGCTGCTACCTAAACCGATTTCATAGCGTTGGAATATTTGTGTTTCTGGTTCCACTAGCTTGTCGAGAATATTAGTAAATGCAGGGAAAACCCTCGTATCCACCAAAACCAAGAGGCCGCTGGATAGAAGAAGTACTAGAGGGCAGGTGAGCAGGAAAGTAGAGCCAATGACGGCCGCGCACACAGCATGGAAATTATATTCCACACTGCTGTGGTTGTATAGTTGTTTACCTTATCGATATACTGGGTAATATTTCTAATTTTAATGAGTGCAGGCTGGGAAATCCTCCACACAGACCCACACACATGGAAAGCAGGAGGCAGTACCTTTTCATTATTGTCTGGTCATCTGTTTGGTCTTTGAGTCACGGGGAACATGGATCTGAACATTTACTGATGGCAGAATATAAAATCATTTAAATAAAGACATAAATAAATAAAGAAATGTTTCCAGGCACCAATGATTCACCTGAGCTTTTTTTTTTTAACACCTTATTGTCCTAATTGTCAGCACACGAACAGATAGACCTGCACCTTTTTTTTTGCCTTTATTCTATCTCCATTTCTTTTTCTAATTATAAATCTAAAGCCAGTTTGCAAACAATGACTGCATTTGACTTCAATTTCCTTTCATATAGAAATTGAATGCATGACATATTTATAACATATTATAACATATATAACACACACACACATATATATATATATATATATGTATATATAAATAACCTAAGATAGAATGAATTTCTCAGTCATTTAAAGTCAGAGTGTGGCCTCGTTTTCTTCGTTGTTGCTCATGTGATAAATGTAAAAGGGATCAATGCTCAATAATATTGTCTTTGTCTAAACTGATCATTTTGTTGAAATCAGTTCATTAACAAACGTGTGTACGAGTATTGAAATTAATACAAATGTAAATAACTTTATGACTTTATGTAATAATTATTAGAGCACCTAATATTATTATTATGGTTGTTGTTGTTGTTAAAAACACCACAGTTCCAATCACATTAATATTTCGGGGGATTTGTTTAGATGTTAGGTCGTAAAGGGACAGTTAACTGCTCGGATCAGGATCAGCTGTGTTGTTGTGTCTATGCAAAAGAGGAATTTGAGTCGGGTCCTGTCGTTACTCGCCGTTACAGGAACAGTTTTCAGGAACATGGATGGTGGAACATGATTATTAAAGAAGGTTGAAGAAGGTTAAACAGAAGAAACAAAAAAAATAGGCAAAGAAACAAACAAAAACAGTGCAACGCAGTGCAACACTGCATGTACACACAGACACACACTGTCTGTATGATTGAACAGCTGTATATGTTATAGTGCAATGTGATGCAAATAAAGTTGTTAAATTGATCCAATGTCAACTAACTGACCTATGACCCCAGAATTACTGTTACCTTTTTTTCATGCACTGAGAGGAGGAAACGCACAAAAACAAAACCACAGCAAACGACAAACATCATTCTGTCTCTTGACTTTTGGAAGAGTTCATTTACATACAGAAATGTGATGTAGGACATATTCATCACCAAGATAATTAATAATATACACGAAATAGCCCACCCATATTAAAATCTTCACAAATGTGAGTTTTAATTTATTCTAGATATATATTTATACATATTAAAGATATTAAAACAACATACATATACAATTCTTTATGCTTATTTCTTATGAATTTCTCAGTTATTTAAAATGTTTCTAGGAAAGATTTTTGACCCTTTATGTAGTTAACATCAGCTTTGGGATGGATATATAAATACATGCAAAAGTCTGAGGCCACCCTTAGATTTGTTGTTTTATCAAAGCTGTAATAACCATATATAATTACTTCTCAGTCTCTTTATTAGAACACAACCAGAAAATACAGGAAATGTGTAGCAGCATCAAAAAAATCTGAAGAAGAAGCTTCTATAGGTTAAAGTAGGAAGTATTCAGTGTGAACTCCTCTTAAGCTTGAGCAACAGCAGGAGCCTGGGTCTAAATGGATGGAGCCATAATTAATGTCATTGCTAACGCCTGTATTTGTATTTGTCCTATTTCATGTGTCCACACGAGGCTGTGAAAAAGGTCCACGACACCAGGTTTGAGCAGGACGTGCTGGAGCTTTACAGACACGTGTTGTATGAGGTTAACTCAATGGAAACTGCTGATAAGTAAAAGAGCAACTTTCAAACACATCATTTCAGTCAAAATGACACAGAATCTGACATAAAATCGTAATTAAGCATCAGCAAAGCCACTGTCAAAGGGAAATCAGCACAAGTGCGTGAGTTTTCACATATATTACCTTGACCAATGACTTTAAGGTGCTAATTACATAAAAATGTGTAATGATCTGATGATACAATAATATAAAACAGCATACAAAACTAATACTTGTTACTAATTTGCTAATTTGAATTTAATATTTCATCCACCAAGGATTTTAAAACCAGTTATGAATGAATTTTTTAAAAAATAATTTAAAGACAGGTTAATGAACAACACTTGAATTAAATGTGCATTTCTTCAGTCACCTTTAAAAAACCTGAAACGAATGAATGACTGAAATGGTTCTCATTATGCCATCAGCTATGTCGGGTCTTAATCCATCTTTAAGTGTATTACAAAGAACTGACTAATTGTGCTGTAACTCCATTTCCTTAGTCTGTGCATGATGAGATCATTGTATCTACTAATTAAAATGTCTCAAAAACATTGTGTTTTGACGCCCACGACTATCACGATCTCTGAGGTAATTTTCTACTGTCAGTGATGTGATGAAAAGTACCTGAGATGATGATAAAAACAAAACTGATTCAGTTGCCTGGGAACAGGTGAATATTTGTGGAGGAAGCACTTGTGTTTAGATAATTCTTTTCTGGAAGTAAAAATGGTTGAATTCTACATATTAGAAAGATAACGAATATCACTCCAAAATATCAGCTACAGGCGTGTTGACATCCATGAGGGAGTGATGGTTTAAATGTTTTTACGCTGCCCACACACACAAAATACAGGAGAACATTAGTGTTGTGAAATATTTGCTTGAAAATCCTCCTAAAATTTCTGGACTTTCTTGGCATCTGATGATGAAGCTGTGAATTAAATTACTGTATTGCTGTTTTAGCCTGAGAGTGTGATTTTACTTGTGAATTACTGTGGCGCTCATGCAATTATAAGACTTCAATTGCTTCACTTTAAAGGATCATATTTTCCGCAATAAATTACAAAGACTTGACTCACAATTATTTGGATTCACAGTAATGTAAAGTGTGGGTTGAATATTGGCTCTATTGGCTCTCATCATTGGACTTTTTACTCAGACTTACACACTTACACAGACTTTACCACCAAACTCAATACGAGTTACTTGTACATAGTTTTGTTGTTAGTTGTTTCTGGCTCAGACTCCTGCAGCTAGATCCAGAAAATTTGACATTACTCCAATTTTAGCTTCCCTTCGCCAGCTCCTTAGCCACATCAGATCAGAAGCTACTAATGTCAGGACATTATAAATAGACCACAGAAGCGTTCGCGCTCCCAAAAATCACCTCGTCTTTAGAGCACGTTTGCTCCGTGATGGTTTCACCTACAGAGGAGCTGAATCGGATCGAGATCAATCCTGTATTTTTCTGATCTCAGAGTGAGGAGAAGTTGCTCTGAGTTTATTGTAGTGACAGAATAAAGACAGAGAGACATGGACAATAAGATATTTAGAGCATTAGAGGCTTTGGAGCTGATTTTTCATCATTACTGCTCCAAAGAATGAGCAGAACTCAGATCAGATAAAGAGAGAAACTTCAAATCAGCTCTAGAACAACACAAACACATGTGTGGAACTTTCTGTGTTGAAGTTTTCTTTGGTTATTCTGGTTCACAGTGTTTTATCTAAAAAAAAATGAAAAATTACTTTTTTAATTCATAGTCAAATCCACAGGGTTACGTGCTGTGATTAGTCATTGGTCTTAATATACCAATTTGTACACAACTTGCAAATTAGATAATATATGGAAATGGAAAGCACCTACTCAGTTTCTACTAGTTAAGTTTTTTTCTGCACTTTACAATTATGAATTTATAAATTAAGATCTCTTGCCTTCCTCTTTTCTCTCTTCCTCTTAGCTGTCACTCTTGGTTTCTTTCTAACCTATATGGTTTTTCTTTTCCGCAATTATCTTACTCAATATCATTCACGCAACCCTACCAGGGCGCCTCTGGACATTTTCTTCTTTTAGAAAGGTGGTGTATACTGCTGTAGGCGTCTCTGTTGCTTCATATACAAGTTGTGTCTGATGTCACTGTTTTGTCTCTAAATTTATCTTCGGCTTTAGTTTCACTGTTCGAAGCTTTTACATGCTTTGCACATGCTGACTCAACCGATGATCTAATGCGGTTAAGTGAACAGTACAGTGGGAGTGATGGGTACATATTGTATGTGTGGGTTTGTATTACTACTGAGGAAGACTCATTTCAGTTTCAACCATTGTTGAGGACATTTCTATATTGTGTGGAAACGTTACTCCTTCAAAGGACTATCTATACAGTCATGTGAATAATTAACTAGACCCATTGGGCATTGTTGACCTTTTCAGCACATTTGACCCTTTGAAACAGTGTCTGCAGCTGCAGCCTTCTCCTCCATCCTCCTCCACCTGCTTGGTAGAGTCAGAATAAAATATCACATCTGGTGAGAGCTGTTTGAGCGACGTGACGGGGAACTTCAGTTCAGCTGCCAGTAAAAATGACCCTGCTCATCCTATTGTTGGACACGAGTGTGACGTCTCTCAGCTTTGAGGACTGATGGCGTTTCCTGACCTGGTCATGGCAGCAGCATTAGTGTCCGTTGAAGCACAGGCAGGTGAAACTGGAGACTTTACAGTCTTTTTTTTTCCCTCATCATTTACTAAGCTAATAAATCAAGGGAGAAGTAAGGACGTTTTCCCATAGACTTCAATACAATCTGACTTTAACAATGAGTGGAGTCGCCCCCCGATGGTCACGGTGGTCACATTCATCAGATGTCACTCACTGGAGGGTGCAGCTCTCAGCTGTTGGTACAGATACTGTTATACTTGGCCTCGATCCATGACTCGGTGCCGGAGCGTGTCTCTTCTGAAGTTAGTTCAAGTATCAATGTCTATCCCAAACATTAAAAGAATAAAAACAATTCACAGGAGGAGTGATTTTCCTTTGAATTGGTTTTGATGCTTGGGTGGCAAGTTTTTTTTCCCCTTTTCACTTTCTCATAGTGCCTATTGTATACTATAATATAGTGCATAACTTGATGTGAAGCATATAAAGGATTAAAAACATCCTTTAATTAAGCCCATTAAAATAACACAGGGACGTCGACCCCAGGACGGGGATGGTTGTCACATGAGCACCGGACGTATCTGACCGTCCACGTCTTTTGAGCAGAAAAAGCTTAAAGCGTGTGAGGACGTTTCATTTCTTCCTGACACTAGAGGCTCCGATCTGCAATGAAAGTAAAACGTCTGACTTTATCAACTTTATTCAATTATTACTGACAACATCTGTTAGATAAGTGAAAGATCACATTAGAAAAGTTTCACATCCGTTTATTCAGAATTAAATAAAACAATGGAGATAAGGTTTGAAATTTTGTTTTAACTGCTCTTTAGTTATCAGAAAAAAGGATTTCTGACCTTTGAGTCCGATTAGTTCATAGTTGAGTCCCAGTGGAGATTTGTGGCTAAAACATGAAGGGATTTTTATGAGGCCATGACCTTGACCTTTAACCATCGATATCCCATCAGTTCATCTTTGCATTCAAGTGAGTGTTTGTTCCAATTTGAAGAAATGTCCTCAAAGTTTAACAGATCGCGCTCAGGAGAAAACACAAGGCCCTGCACATGTGCATCTGCACTCCTCAGACACAGTCAGAGAAAAGCTTCAGAGGAAATGAAAGGAGGCGCAAATGATGAAACGGCGTCGAGTTGTAACAATTTTAATTTCCTGTCATGAACTTGATCAAGCACAAGAAAAGCCTTTCACAACACAAGGAGAGACAGAGAAAGAGCACAATATTACAGAGATGACAGATGACATCAGTTTCACCTTCATGTCACAGAAGGGAAACAAAGCAAAAAACAAAACAAAAAACAAAATGAAAAAGAAAAAAAAAAAAAGAAAAACTTGGTTCAAATGGTGATAAAAGCTACAAAAGAGAGAAAACAGTCACTGTTCAAGTCCTCGTGAGAAGATACTGAATTATAATAATACAGAAACACTGGAATACTTTACCCCCCCCCCCCCCTT
>CM076651.1:1775076-1791504 GCA_038496675.1 Rachycentron canadum
TGGGGGGGGGGGGTTCTGCTTGTACTGACAGGAGGAGCTTATGGTGGAGGAGGAGGCGGTCGTGTCTGGAGCTGCGTTTGTTTTGGAGGACAGGTGGCGGCGGCGTCAGGAATTCCACTCTGCTGCCTGGATGATGACTAACGTGGACAGTCTGGACTCCACCTGCTCTAGGTCGTCTGCGGGGGGGACACAAAGAGGAAGATGGGGGGGGGGGTCATGTACAGAGAGAAAGTGAATTTAAATGACTCCTCTCCTCCTGCACACTCTTTCATAGTTTCCATGGCCTGCCTGCACCATTGTTTTGCATGGTCTGTGTCCTAGAGTCAAACACCTGTTTTGTGTTTTTTATTGTAAGCATGGCAACTTTATGACAGGCTGACATTTACATAGATGACTCCCTCTGTTGACCGATGTGGGACGAACAATATCTACACTGTAATGTGCACAAAGGGATATTGTGATACCTGTCATTCAAAAGCAGCGTGAAGAATAAAAAATAAACATCTACCTATCTTGGGTGTAGATTTGCTCTATGTGCTGTGTGAAGATTTAAAACTCGCCTACCTTAATAATCACATTAATAATTTATTAGAAAGAATAAAAGGCAACGCACACAAGCAGTATCAAAACACCTACACCTCAATTGTTTTCTATGTAACCACTCTCACTCTGTCACCCTGGACAGCAATGACATTTCCCTGTTTGTTACGTCTTATTCCCCTGCGTCAGATCTCTGGAAAAAGAGACAACCGTTTTATTCTGTTTTCATTCTGTTTGTCTTCTGTTCCACTCTGTGCTCAACAAACTCCTCCATAGCACCGATTTCACGTCACAGCGTTGATACGACACAACGACCAGCCGTAACATCACGACAGGCGAAGTGAATAACATTGATTACCTGGTTACCACGGTTACCTGTCAGCGGTGGATGTACGAGGCTGCGGCTGAACATTTAGTCCTGAAGTTGATGTGTTGAAGCAGGAATTTTATAAAGAGTTTGGTCTGGACCTGCTCTGTATGTGAAGTACCTTGAGGTATGTGGCTAAACAAGAGGCCGCATTCTACGTTCAAAGCACCGTCACAAATCAGAGCCACCGGCAGTTTCGGTCTCGTGCGAACCATTTAAGAGCCTGTGTGGTGTAATGAGAAGTGGGCTGACCTCTGCACTCTGCCTCTGCATCTTATGCAAGGAGCAGGACGCCAGGTCCTCCTCCCCTGACCCCTCCCGTTCCGACTCACGCTCCCTCTTTCCTGTGATGCTGCCTCTGGTGTGCAGGAGAAGTCCTGAGAGAGCAGAGGAGGAAGTTCATCGCTATCAAACGCACTGATAGTGCTGGTTGCATAAAGGAAGTTTTTCCTGCCACTGTCAGTGTAAATAATTTCACTATTATCCATTTGGAAAGTGCCTTGAGAAAACTTCTGTTGTGGACCTGATGCTAGCGACAACTGATGTGGCCCCGGCTCAGATCCTGTCTGTCTGTTACCTGGGTGTTGAGGCACAGCGAACTCGTGGTAGAGTTGGCTGCTGGTGATGGTCTGGCTGGCGTCTGGCACTGAGTGGTATCCTGCAACACAAACAGTGGGAGGGTTTAAATTTAAGCACATTAGCAAATTAGCATTTCATGTAAACCACAGATTTCTTAGCACAGCAATTGGCAAACATCGTGCTTCTTAAAGAGCAACTTCTTACATTCAGATCAAGTGACCATTCAGCTAAGATAAGCTGAGGTCCTACCAGCTACTAGAGAGTGTTATGTACTAGTGGATGTATGGGCTGCTTCAAACCAGCAGCATATGCACTGAACACAGAGTGAAATGTCAGGTGATGACCTACCATGCTGCTGCTGCTGCTGCTGCTGCTGCTGCTGCTGCTGCTGTCGTTGTTGCTGTTGTCCAATGCTGCTGGGTCCCGTCTGTTCCTCACTGTCAAAGTTGAGAAGGATGCTCCCGCTGCCGTTACCCGTAGCAACGGAGCCCCCGGACACTCCAGGCACTGGAAAACCACCAAAGAAGACATGCCGCTGTCTCTTCACCCCAAAAGACACCTTCACGTTGTTATTTGGACAAATAACAATGGTTTGGTTCTTACAATGTGAGTTGCTGTTGTTGTTGTTGGTCCCTGGCTGCTGCTCTCCGGGAGAGTAGGCAATCATCCCTCCGTTCCCGTTCCCATTGGTGGACGGCACTGACGCCAGCAGGCCTGGAAGAGAGAATCACATATGCAACATATCTGATTATACATCTGGAGGAGAGACATTTATATTGGCTCCACAACAGATGGATATCGGTGACAGCCCCAGGCTCTCAACAACAGATTAACCCTGGTGAACAAATTGCTGCAGTGATTCCCGACTCGTGGCCAACTTTGAAAATGTTGATGCTGCACATACGACCCCATAACATTCGTAATCATATTTTCAAGACCAATCCAGTGTTGCAAAACATTTTAGGACACATTACTGCATAAATTTTAGTGTGACTGCAGTTTGGTCTATAGACTGGTCTCAGTCTCTAGTTTCAAGTCTGCAAAACAACTTGATGTTCATTTTTTAAATGATGGTCCATTTAGAGGAAAATAGACCATAAAGCAGGGGATTGGTTAGGGGGCGTGGCTACTGTGTAACTGACAGACTGTATCACCCAATCAGGATGGAGTACAGAGCAGGTCAGATCCACCCCTCACTCCTCCTCAGCTCCACCTTCTCCTCCAAATATGGTTTCTACTGGTTTTTAAAACAAAAAACCAAGATGGCGACAGACAAGTTACAAACTGGAGGCTTCAAAGCAGCAGCTCAGACCGATGGTGACGTCACAGTGGGACGACACTTGATTACACTGCATTTTTCCATCCTCGATAGTCTCAAACCAATCAGTCGGTCCATAAAAGTATTAAAGTTCGATACCCAGTCCTACCTACCACACATGGAGCATTTCACACACTCATATTATTGGTATGATCATCAGTTCATTGATCTCTCACCCAGTCCCCTGTATCGGCTAAGTTGCTGGTAGATCTGCTTCATCCTCTCAATGTTGAGTCGGCTCGCCTCGGCGTGATGCACCATGGGCTTCGGGTAATGGACGCCGATGATGCACTTGGCGGTCGCCTGCACGGACTCCGGGGCGTTCCACGGGTCGTAGATATACTTAGCGGGGAAACCTCGGAGGACAGGTAAGTATCGTCTGCAAGCAAAGGGAGACATTAGATACGCCAGCTTGTGTCAACAGGACGTGGAAGGTTACAGCGTTACACTTGGAGTAAATTGGGGAGGGGAGAGGGCGGGAGTGATGCAGGGACGCAAAAGGGCATTATTTAAAAACAAATTCATTAAAACAGATGTGAAAATATGATCTATATCAACTATTACTTTGAAATGGTTTAATTTTACACATTTAAAATTCAGTACAACTGTCGAGAAAATGTATAACTTACTCATGATGTTATGATACATTTGAGTTTTATTTTTACAGCCCGTGTATGTACTGTAACTGAGAACAGCATGCTGGTCTTCAGCTTCACTTCATGCTTACAAGTATTATGGAAAATAGTTGCAACAAAATGAAAGCTACAAACAACCACAACACTGCACAGTATGGCTACAGTAGATGAGAGTATGAGTACAAAGTCACTGCTCTGCAAGTCTGAAACTTTTAGAGACTCAGGCACTGAGGTGAGTTAGCGCCACAGTGCACAAAACAAGGGGCTGTGGTCCCGAACAACTTTTTACTGTAGGTTGGTGTGATAGCAGCCACACCGCAGACAAAAAAAAAAAAAGTGTGATCCTCCCTCCAGGAGATGAAGCCAATGAAACACTGACTGCAACAAAGCAGCTCACAATACCATTCCAACCTGCTGCAGTTTTGTTCGGAGACTTCGTCTGTTTTTTTTTGTTTTTTTTTTTTGTTTTCCTTTGGGCTGTCGTGCTCCGTGTGACAAAGAGAGGCAACCTACCTAGTGCACTTGGTCCGACCTTACCGAGTCCGAGGAGGGGAGACAGACAGGACAGAGGAAGGGGGGCGAGTGGAACTGTGGAACTGTGGGAAGCGGCACAGTGCGGTGCTGACAGGCAGAGAGAGAGGGGTGTGGGCGGGGGCTGGTGTGCGGCCTCGTGGACCGGCACACACACGCACACATGACGGAACGGCGCTCCGGGTTGCTTACGGAGATCGCCCCCATCTCTAGAGAGATCACTGCCGATTGGGTGGATGATGCTAGGAGACGTCTACTGTAACACGCGGTTAGAAAGCAGAGTGTATTGACCCCCACCCCACCCGCATGCCCTCCCGCCACCCCGCCACCCCGCCACCCCCAACCCTGACCTGAGCAGGTATATGGTGAAAAAGTTCTGCCATCGAGAGATCTGACCTCTTCTGTCTTTCTTTCTTACTTTTCTTACTCTCTGGAAAAAAAAAAGTAGATATTTTAAAACAAATAAAAACAGAACAAATAATAAACTCAGCTGCCCTCAGCTCCGCGTCCGTGTCCCTGAGACCTTAGTTCACGTCAGTCTTTAAAGAAAATAAATAAAAGGTGACTAAAGCTACATGTCCACGTAAAATAACACTGAAAGTTGCTGGTCGATGACAGAAGTCTTCCATCATACCTCACAGCTCCAGGGCCCCACCCTCCATCCCTCCCCCCCCCATGATCAGACAGTGGTGGACTGAGAAAAGAGCTCATGCCTGCTCCCCCTGTCCCTCAGACTGTGGTGGTTGTCTTTTAAGTGGTCAGTGGGCCGAAAGCCCCCGCCCCTCCCCTGCTGACTGTACCCTCCCACAGCCACAGCACCACACTCTGGGCTGGCCCACTAGGAGGCCCCTTCATTTCACCAAAAGGGACCACAACCCTTTTGCCAGGAAGACCCGCGACCTGCCAGTAGCAAGCGGTCCAACAGAGGACAGCGGGTGGAGCGTGTGATGCAGTGGGTGTGTATGTGTGTGTGAGGTGGTGCGTTCAGATGTAATGCAAAATTAAACGCATTTTGAACTGAAATTTCGTCTTCTAACAGTATTTCAGAGTCTGTTTATTGTTCACAAGCAACTAATGGATAAAAGTGGAGAAAGTAGATCAGGAGACACTTTTATTAGCTTGGTATTATTTCTCCAGTTTCTATCTTTGCATGTTGTGGTCTTTTTTGCGCTGCATCTTAATGCAGATTGCGGTTTTGCACGTGTGCACAGGACAGAATTTCCACTAAGAGGAAAGGTGAGTGTTTTCTTTGTGTGTGTGTGTCTCTCTCTCAGTGCCTGTATCAGCCAGCCACTCCTCCAGGTCCACCTGAACCGGCAGGGCTGCATTCACATAAGCAGAGCACCACTGAACATTTCACAAAGGGTCGGATGAGGGGCTTTGCCCAGCGTCTGGACAACGGACCGGCTCGCGTGCCACAGCGCAGGTAATAAGTAACAATCACTGCGATGGCAGCGCTACGGCTGGTCCAACGCCTCTCCTCACTACCCTCCGGGGAATGCTTCATAGTCCTCTACCCAACGAATACAGACAAGGCGTTTGCATTTCCCTACCAAGCGGTCAGAATCCCTTTTGACGAAATGAGACGCTACCGAGTCACAAACCCGCCCAGAGGGTGCTGCTGGGGCGCGAGCAAAGTCCCGTCTCTCAGGGTTGCACAGGTAAGCAAAAAAAAAAAAAAGAAAAGAAAAAAAGAGAAACAAACAGCGATGTCTCAGCTCAAATCCCGGCTTCCATCCAAGGCGGCCCAGGCCGGAAGCCTGCCTGCACCTGGGTGGAGGGGCGTGAGAACGGCCAGTCATCTTAAAAGCAATCAACTACAATCTCCAAAGGGGAGAGGGATAGCTGAACTTTTCCCCCAGTCCCCCCCCAAAAAAAAACAGAGGAGCCAAAACACAAACACAGAGCCACATCCAGAGATAGAGAAGAAGTCGTCTACGCCTTTGCAGTAAAAAAAAAAAAAACAAAAAGAAAAAAATCTGTTGGCAACAGTTACAATAACTAAAGATATGCACGCGTACACAATCACCAGACAGATATTCATAAACAATTAAAAAGGCACGCAAAGAAGTACACTAAGATCATTAGAAAACACATGCCTGATTCCAAAACTAAAGTGCTGAAGTTTTAACAGAAGAGAAAGACGGACCGATGGGCAAAAATAAGAAGAGAAGAGGGAAGGATGTTTATTCTCTGATCATTCACTTACCCAAAGACTGGAGGTCTCCATTTATCCCTCCCTCCATCTCTCTCCCTCTCTTTCTGCCTTTGTCTGGTAAGTTAAACTTGTCACTGTCTATCAGCTGTGTGTGTGTCTGTGTTGTCAGTTATGGTGTTTGAAATAACCATGAAGTTAAAAGGTTTAAAACTACCTGTCTGAATGCACAGCTCAAAGTGATGTGCAGCCCTAAACAATCTGCAGTGAACTGTGAAGCTTGTGTTTCTCTCTCAGTTTCCCTTGGTTTTGTTTGCAGTCCAGAGAGACAGAGGGAGGCAGAGTGCCAGATGTGGGGAGGGAGGAATGGGGGGGGGGGTCAGTTGTTGGCACCAACCAATGGGGCGATGCCAGGAAAGGTACCCACCTGATGAAGTCCCCGTTGGGGTCGGTGCGCCTGCCGAAGCCCACGGGGCAGTAGCAGTGGAAAAACTGCTGGAAGAACGAACTGCAGGACAGCCACATCCAGCTGCCTGCGTTCACGCTCCAGTCTGCGTCTAGGAGCAGCTCCTCAAAGACCTGCAGCAGCACACAGACACCACCTCATCCACATGTTCATCTTCCACTCGATGCAGACAGGATGTAATGTAAAATCTCATGACCGAGCTGCACGTCGCCCTCACCTTCATCCCTTCCTCCCAGCTGATCCACAGGTCCCCCCTGGTGAGGAAGCAGGCCACAGCGTGCCTGGCCAGGTGATGGATCCAGCCCTCCTGCCTCAGCTGAGTCATGATGGCGTCTATCCAGGGAAAGCCCGTCTTACCCTCGGCCCACTTGGCGAGGGCCTCGGGATTCTTGTCCCAGGGGATGCGGACGCAGATGGGGTTGCCCTCCATCTTGTCAAAGCGTGGGTTGTTGGTCGCCGCGGTGTAGAAGAACTCGCGCCACAGTAACTGGCCGTACAGAGAGAGTGGAGGGGAGCTGTTCTTCTTCACCTGGGTACAAACAAACAAAGAGAATTAAAATATTAGGACCAAATGAAGCTGAGCTAATAAAGCTGGGTTTTCTCTTCTTGTGATGTCATGTCAACGATGAACCTGATGGCTTTTGACTTGATGTCCTCCCAGAGCCCAAAGATCTAAAATCTGCTTAACACAAACAATGTGCAGTGCATGTACAAGGGACCCCCCCCACCCCCCCACCCCCCCGACTGTCGTTCCACACACTGCAATGACAGTTGATGGAGGAAATGTGCGCTGACCTTGCGGTAGAGGTCAGTGAGCTTGAAGTAGAAGAGGCGACAGGAGAGACAGCCAAAGCGCAGGTAGGGGCTGAGGCCTGTTGGACTGGCCAGCAGCGAGTTGGCGTTCATCCTGGGGCGCTCGAAATTAGCCACCCACGCCTGGAGAAGGAGAATCAGAGAGAAAATCAAAGAGCTGCGTGGTACAGTTCCAATTACACCTCATTTTTAAAGAATATGACCAAAATATATAGGTCAGTAGGGGAATAAATCCGACTGACTTTTCGCTCCAGGTGGCGCTCTATCCTGGTCAGAGCCTCGGTCTCTCCTCCTGGCCACACCGCTGAAGGCAGACCCTCGGTGTCAAAGCCTGAAACATTCATATGAATCAACCCTTGGACTCAGAACAGTCTCGTCCCAATCTTTTAGTTACGCCAAATACAATCTTACATAATGCTATGATAAAGCATCACTATGCTGAAATGGTCGCCTCGCCACATGTTCTGGTAATCGTGGGGTTGGCTGGTGATCTTTCTGTCTTCAGCTTGGGAGAGAGGACGACCATTTCCTGCACGCTGCACCACAGAGCTGAACCACATGAGGTTTTCCAGCCCAGCCCGAT
Source organism: Rachycentron canadum (assembly GCA_038496675.1). Classification (NCBI taxonomy): domain Eukaryota; kingdom Metazoa; phylum Chordata; class Actinopteri; order Carangiformes; family Rachycentridae; genus Rachycentron; species Rachycentron canadum. The sequence continues at coordinate 1,783,064 of CM076651.1, forward strand.
CACCTGAGGCTCCACGCTCCGTTAAATATAAACCCAGACTCTCCTCGAGACAGGAGCTGCTGAGTGGCGTCTACTTCCGTATTTCTTTTTGTGTATTTTTATGTTGGAGCTTTTAAAAGATATTCAAATGATATTAAATTATTTGAGTTTACTTGACTTGCCTTGCAGCCTGTTTTCAGAAACTGGGCCTTTAAACCAGCCTCAGGACTTCTGGAACTACCAGGCCATGGCCCCCACCCACCTGCACCCACCATCCAACCATGTGGGGTTTAGTCTCTGTGAACGTCTACCTGAAATTTGCTATATTTTTATTGGATCACTCAGAAAACAGTCAGCCAATCAGATCCTCTCTTCTGATTGGCTGACTGACCTGTTCCTTGAGCTCAGGGCTCAGCTCAGGTTTTTGGTTCTTAAAACCTCAAATATTTCTTCTTATGTAGCTCAAAACTTCAAAATAAAGGACTGGAGAAATGTAAAGTCAGAGGACCTTTAAACAGGAGCTGTTCAGCAATGAACCCACACTGTCACCTTACTATTCATAAATATAAGATTTTCAGGTTCAGAGAGGAATCTCATTCAAATTTACCCTTAACAAATGATGCAGATGATGGTTGATCATGTAGCATTTAATAAATCATAAATCTACTCAGCTCTACATAGAAACTGTGCCTGATTTATTCAGATTTCCACACACATCTTTATTATGTTGTTAGATAAGACCAGGGGCATTAATTCACCAGGTCACCCATCCAGCTCACGACAGGTGGGTCCAGGTCTGAGCAGCAGGTGGCGACAGCATCGTCAGGTTGTGAATGGGAAGCAGACAGCTGGACTGGCCGAGTGCTTAACATGTTACCTGGCTAATTTAGGGGACAGATGACAGCTGGTGTGGGATAAACCCTCAGAGAGAGAAACCAGACATCTGCACCGATGGACTTAAGAGGGTTAATGCCTTAAATATCTTGCTTATTAAAACAAGAGTTGCACAGGTGTAAGCAGCAGATGGCTTGAGTTCATCTAACTGTGTGAATGAATTGGAACCTTCTGTGAATGGAAAACCTGTAAAGAAACTTAGGTACAGTGAATGTGTCACCTGATTAATCCAATAGTGAGCGTTAAGAGGAGATGTACCTTTAAATAGGGAAACTGGATTAAGGTTAGTGAGTGTACAAAGTTAATTATGGAAGGAATTTTCATTTTGTTTAAATCTTAAATCGATAATTCAGTAGAAATTTTGTCAGATCCTTGAAGAAAAAAAAAGATTTAGAGGAGACCTTTGTCTTACTGTATTGACTGTATATAAATATGTTTATGGAGTGGGGTTATATTGTAGTGGAGGACTAGATAATTATGTATCTACACCATCAGATATTCACCATCATTGTGGCTGAGGGCAGTGACAGCTTTGTTGTGACATCACAAAGTTCCAGAAGTCCTGAGGCTGGTTTTAAGGCTCAGTTTCTGAAAATAGGCTGTGAGCATTTCTCTGTGACTGAGACCTTTGATACTTTCACTGTTTTAATATAGAACCTAGAACTGCTTTATAATCAAAGACCATGGACCTGTATGGACCTTTAACGTCTACCTTTAGACCGTATGGACCTTTAACATCTACCTTTAGACCGTATGGACCTTTAACATCTACCTTTAGATCGTATGGACCTTTAAAATCTACCTTTAGACTGTGGACCTTTAACATCTACCTTCAGACTGTATGGACCTTTAACATCTACCTTTAGACCATATGGACCTTTAACATCTACCTTCAGACTGTATGGACCTTTAAGGTATCATATGTCTATATTGGTTGGTGCAGGTGTTGGTCTGGTGATGTGATCTCCAGTTGTCAACAACATGCCTGCATTTTCTTTTAAAGTCGGTCCAGGTCTGCAGTTTCAGGGGCATGTGTTTTGTTTTCTCACCTAGCTCCTCCAGGGATGGGACCCCGTACTTGTCTCCATGGTCCTCGGAGACGGGGGTGACGCAGCGACCCATCAGGGAGTCAGACAGCGTCTCCACAGGCATCTCAGGAGGATCCAGTCGACTGATCAGGGTCTGGAAACGCTTGTACGTGAGAGGAGGCTGCCCGCCGTTCAGCTCTATGATCCTGAAGAAGGGCAGAGACCGGGATCAGGAATCAGTCGTATTTTAATTTAAAATCTAATTCACTGAAATAAATAAATCTTTCTTCATGCAACACTTTGGCCCATCAGAGCAGAAAAAGCACAGGTGGACTGTGAATAATAATGACTATTATAATAATAATAATAATAATAATAATAATGATGACTTCCACTTAGGTGAGCTGAGCCATTAATTAGCTTTGTTTACTTTCTCTGCTATGAGTCAAAATGTGTGAGGTGAATAAATCGTCTAAACCTAAAATAAAATAAACCAGTTCCCACTGCCATCTGTGAGCCGTTACTCAGGTGGCTCTGGAGGATTTTGTGTTCCTGTCTCACTCTGAAGATGGCGCTGCTGCCTCAGGTGGGACTCGTGAGGCAGGGAGTCTGGGATCCTCCGCCTCTCAGCTCGCACGCTTTGATGGAAAATTCACACTGGCTTTTTTAGGATAATATCTTAGATATACTGCACAGATCTACACAGTGTTAGTCCTTCAGACGTGTTCTGTTAGAACTGCAACCCAATCAGAAACACACATCTCCTCAGCTCCTCTGTTTCAGAAACAACAGATTCTTACTGTTTATAATATCAATATCTTTAATATGCAACATGTATTCAATCAAAGGGAATATTCACGAATATTTAAAGACTTTCTTTAAAGCAAACTCACAGGTCTGTTTTTATTTAACTCGTAAATCTTCTGAACTTCATCCCCTAAAATTTATTTCTTGTGAGTTCAACTTTCAATAAGATTCAGGGGGATCAAATGATGTAGTGGCTTTTTTCCATTTGGAAAAGAACTGTTTCACTACAAAGTTTTACAAAAGAACCTTAAAAGTCCATTTAACTGCTGTTTGCCCCCATGTATTATTGCTTTACTTGTTTTTCTCACATCAACACATGTTATTACTAGATAGAGTTAAACTGAAACGCAACACATTGATTTATTTTAATATTATTGTTATGACTGAAAATATTACTCATCATTTTTGGGTAGAAATATTTTCTTATATGGCCAATTCCTGTTTTTCCTGCATATTACTTGTTTTCTTGTTATTTTCTGTGCAAATAAACAAAACTAAACCAAATTAAAGATGTACATAGTATAGATGAATTTAAAACAGAGGTGACACTTACATGTGAGTTAAGGTGGATAGTGGACAGTTAATGCTTGAATGCTAGTGTAAATATATTACTACCACCATCGTCTTTAAATCACATTAAAAGGGTGATTAGCATTTTGTAGCTTTATAATATCACGTTGGTGAATATCCTCAAACGTGCACAGCTGCAGGAGCCACGGCAACAATCCACCATCATGCACTGTTTGTATTTCCAGCTGTGTGCGTTTGTGCGTTCCTCACTTGTCCAGGTCGTAGAGGGTGTGCGATATCTTGACGATGACCTCCACCCCTGCCTCCATGGCCAGCTTCTTGATGGCAGCGTCTCTCTCCTTCCCGAAGGGCTCAGAATCATACTCGAAGGTCAGCCGGGAGATCTTCCACTCCTGAGACAGAGGGAGAGACGTGTGCATCCACTGGTAATGATGTAAAACCACTAAAAGCACAACTCTTTGAGATTATCAGAGCTGTTGTACATTTTCAGTGGCTGCTGACCTTAAAGAGTCTGGGGAACACGTTGGCTGGTTGGCCCCTGATGACAAAAAGGCGGGAATTGAGCTTCCGGAGGTTGGCGTCCAGGTCCTCCAAACACTGGAGAAGAAACCTGAAGAGAGAAGACAGCGTGGAGGTGAACAAAGAGTTTTGCTCAGCGTACTTGTGGCTCTTTTACTCTCAGGTCCTTCACTTTGCTGCACGTTTGTTGCACAGGTATTTACTGGGGGCTCAGGTGAGTGTCGCTGCAAGAGAACATCGACTTGTTTTGGATGGAAACTCAAAACAATAAAGATTTTATGTGCATCTTTCTCAATGAGCGTCATGTTTAGTATCTCTGGACGCACTTAGATGCATCCGTTAACCCTCTCTCTCATTTAAGTGCACACTGCATTAGCATTTCCATTAGGCCAAACCTTGAACCTGTGCTCTGAGCAAACGTATTTTAAGTAAATTTCGATGAACGTGGATGTGAAACAGTCTGTACAGGAGCACATTATAACAGCAGCAAATAAAGGTCGCTGAAAGGGCACAGAAACGTTTGGTGCTTGTGTCTAAAAGTTGTTTGTGACACACACTAATTCACTCTTCTGTCTGTTCTCCAGATCACCGCTTCCAGTCAGGAACATTTTTAGACCCGTCACTGACGCCAACCAGTGATGGAGGCGGGAGCCCTGGACTGGATCACTCAGTGTGGCCGTGCAGAGCATGTGCGTAAGAATATAACTTTTATTGCTCATTTAAGATTCTCAACCGTCTCATTTAATTTCTGTCTTTTTTTTTCTTTTCTTTTTTTTTTTTTAAATTAAAAGATAATTAACTGAGACCAGGCAGTTAATTAGTAAAATTCATTTACAGATTATTTCCCCTATAGTTGTCTATACTTCAAAGTATCTGCGTTCATGTGACTGAGGACTATTACACCCAAAGCAGCCACATAAAGGATATTATTCCACTGTGAGAGCTGCCAGAACCGTAGCTGTCATTAACTGAATCAAAGCTGTAATAAGTAAAACATGAATAATGTGACGATACTGAGCGAAGAACTGCATCGTTGGATTCAAAATCGATGCTGCAGAATGAAGGACTATTACAACCTGCATTACCCACAATGCAGCTGGACTCCATGCATCCTGTGACTATTATTCTATGAATATTATTGAATAAGCCGCTGCCCCTCAAAGTTATGCTGCGCTTTTTAAACTTTAACTTGAGATAATCTCAGTTGTTGTAAGTGAATTCATCCTGAAAGAATTTATTTTGGTGATCTGATTGAGTCAGAGGTAAAAGTTGTGAACAAATCAAATGACTTTTGACCAACGAGTCATATAATAAATAGGTTTTTCTGGTTGTAAGTGACTTTAAAAACAAACCAACTCACCCAACCGTCCGTCCATTATCCACCCAGTCTATACTTATAGGGCAGCAGGCGGCTGGAGCCGATCCCAATCCCAATCCCAGTCCATCACAGGGCCAAGACAGAGACCAACAACCACTTACAATCACATCCACAACTACTGCAATTTAACGTCACCACAATGTGCACGTCTTTGGACTGTGGGAGGAAGCTGGAGAACCAGGAGGGAACCATGCAGGCACAGGGAGAACATGAAACCCCACACAGAAAGGCCTGAGGCCCTGAGACCTTCTGGCTGTGAGGCAACAGTGCTGACCACTGCACCACCGTGCCGCCTCAAACCAAACCACTATTATGGCTTTATGTCTAAGCTGCTCTTTGCACATTTGTGCCGCCTCCATCTGAGTGTTACCAGAGGTCAAACTGTTGAGCACCAGCAGTCGAGACTGTGGTCCAGCCTGTCGTGTCTGACCTGCAGTCTAATCATTAGCAGAATCGGGCGGGATCACAGTCTAAGCAGACAGTCGGCAGGCCAAGCAGACGATGTTCTCCCCAGCTTGTTCCCTCCTGTCTGACCCCGTTGGCCTGATCATTAAACCAGTGGAGGGCTCACTCACAGGCAAAGCTTCGTTTGCTCTCAATCCGCACACAGACGGGCTGGGCGGCAAGGTTGTGCACACTTGAGGCACGTGCCTGCTCATGCGTGAGCTGGACAGAGTTATGAAGCCACTGTGACCGACCTGCCCTTCCCTCCCACCAAAAACTGCCTTCATTAGCTCCTGACACCATTTCCATCTGTGCATATTCTGTATTGTTCCCTGTTTTCTTGTCTGTTTACAACATCTATTGCCCATCTGCCCGTCCTGGGTGAGGGATCATCCTCTGTTTCTCACCATGAGGTTTCTCTTTTTTTTCCCTGTTAAAGGGTTTTGTTTTGAGTTTTTCCTCAGTCGATGTGAGGGTCTAAGGGCAGAGGATGTTGTTATGATGCTATGTAAAGAACTTTGAGACAAACTGTTTGTAAAAATGGGCGATACAAATAAAACTGCCTTGCCTTGCCTGTGCTCTGCAGCAGAACCACTCAGACAAACACCAGAACTTTTTAAAAACAAAAAAAAAAAAACAAAAAAAAAAAACACTTCTGCTTTTCAGGACTGTTGATGATTTCAGTCATTTCATGCAGAAGCGGCAGTGACTTCAGCTGTGATGACACAATAATGGTTTTGTGGTCAACACTGCTGCATGACTCTGTGCAGACACACTGAGGTAACACAAAATGCAAGGAAACTCCCCAATCTGCAATCACCATTTGGTTTTATTCTTAAAACCATTGGACAAAAATGATATTTTCTGGAACTTAATCTTCCTAAATGACCTCATTTTTGATTTTATTTTTGCTTCAAAGTCTGAGAAATATTCACATTAGTCTGAAGACCTGATAGTTATCTCACTTTTGTCTGGACCGTGAAAAAGGGAAACGACGAGCATCACCATGGAGACATCATCAACTGTCATCAACAGTCGGTCCCCACATGCGTCTCATCTCCGCTGCCCTTCTTCTATCTCGGCAGACAAAAAGCAACGAAGCAGCATCAACACATCTTTCTGGGCGACTGGTGCGATCAGCTGTTACACACTTATGTGTGTGCATGTGAGCATGCACATGAGGCCACACGTGCAGTGGATAGACATGTATGCCCACGTGCACTCATGCGAATCGTGTGTGTGTGTGTGTGTGTGTGTGTGTGTGCGACCTGTTAGGCGAGTGCATGTGTTGATGTGCATATGCGTGTACTTCCACATTAGAGCGCAACTCTGTGTTTGTGTGTTGCTGGGTTAGCCACTTCCTCCTGATGTGGCTGTGTGTGTGTGTGTGTTGCCTACATATCAGTACTTATATAACTGTTCTGCCCTACATCTGTCTGTACACACTCTGATTCGACTGCACCACAACACAATCCCTTAGCCTAGTAACCTCATTCCTATCCCCACACACACACACACGTATTCTTTCCTCTTCATTTCTCTGTCAGTGGGAGTAGAGAGAGAACTATAACTGAAGCTCGTGTGAATGAGGCAGTAAAACATTTTAGAGAAATCCGACTGGCCTCTATGTGTGAAACCTCACAGAGGCAAAGGAAGAGTCCGACTGCACATAAACTCTGAGCAGGTCCAGTCATTTGTTGTCTGCACAGTTTCTCACACCTTGAGATCCGACGTGGTTCCTTTAAGACATGGCCGACACGTAGGAGCAGTTTCAAACCATCTTATCTCAATCAACTATTGAATTCCCCGATCGATTCGGTTTTATCGTGTACGTTTCACATTTTAAGTACAATCTATTTCAGTTTTGTACTTCAGGTGTTTCCTGTTTTGCTTGTTGTTCTTCTACGTCCTTTGAAGTGTGTTACACTGACTTAGCATCTTAGCTCCTCCAGTTCTCTTTGTCATTACATGGCTGTAGTTAACTAGACTTATATTATTATTATTTATATTGTATGACATAAAATACATTAGTGAATGGACCAGTTTATTATTTCTATAAGTTTTTAAGTCTCTTAAAAAAAGGCTTGGTTGCTAACAAGTGGATAAATGAGACCACAGAGGTAGTTGGGCCGATTTTTTACTTTAGACCTTAGTCAAAGTTATAGAAATCTGTAAAGCAACAAGCTGAGATTGGCCTCCTGTCTTTATTGCCAAATATGCCACATTAAAATCCGCTTAAATGTCAAACCACGTTTCAGTAAAGTTAAAAATAATCTCAAAAATACAGCACCTCAGAATATAAAGTAGTTTCTGATCGTTACGTTTTTGGTGATTTACTGACTTCATTAGTAAAATGTCTTTGCCAAACCTTCATTCATTCATTGATCAGTATAAGGACAGAAGTTATGGTTAGGACAGTCGATAACCTCCATCATTATTGATGGCTTGTCTCAGACAGATGTTGTTCATTTGTCTTTGCCTGCACCTCCACTGTTTTCCAGTGTATCTGTTGGGTAACGGACCATTTGGGAAACCCTCGTCACAAGTAGGTCAGGATCACAAACCGCTCCCAAGTTTCATGCACTGGCACACTAACCTACATCTCTCGTACAGACTATTCTCACATTTTCCTTTAGATAAAAGAACAATTGATTATCCTTAGATTTGAGTGGTTTTTTGCTCCAGAGCCTGAGCTCTTTATGCAGCACTCTGATGTTACACATCACACAGTGGGAACAGAGTCCTTCTCCCAGCTGTTGTCACAGTGAGCTCTTAATGTTTCTCAGCCTTTTTGGGAAAGAATTATAATACACACACACACATATGTGTATATATATATATATATATATATATATATATAT
>CM076651.1:1791894-1824924 GCA_038496675.1 Rachycentron canadum
AAAAAAAAAAAAAAAAAAAAAAAAAAAGTCATGCTATGTGACTGTTTTCACTGGCTTGTGTTTCTGAACAACAGGTGCTTGCCGTTGGATAATGAGCTGAGCAGCATTTTACTCTCATTGAGGACCACAGCTTAAACAGCTTTAGCCTCTACAGTCTTACAGCAGGTCCACTTGCTCAGCTCGTGGACTTTAGCCAGCTAACACAACAAAGATTTTTACTTTTAAAAACAACAACAACGGCCTTTATACTATGTGTATGTGGAAAGTAACTGTGTACTTTCACTCATTTACTTACTGTGTTCCACTTCCATTTTATACTACTTTAACATTACAGTTCAGATGGAAATATTGCACTGCACCATGTTTACTTTATTGACTAGTTACTTCACATATTGAGATTAGGACCATACATTAAGTGAGGATCTGACAAAGAGGCCGACTTATACAGGCCTATATATTCAAACATCACAGCTCTATATAAAATAGTTCAACTTGACTTGCAAACACTAAAAAAACATTTATTTTCATTGTAAATGTGTGTGTGTATATATATATATATATATATATACACACATATATATATAATACACACATATATATACACTTACACACATCTGCCTCTGTTCTTGTTGTTGTTGTTTTTGTTGGGCAGGTGAGATCCCTGCATGTTATTTTGTTTTTGTTATCCAACATGGCCTTGACAGTTTTAATCATCTCTGACCTTCACATGTGATGCTTCAAAACGCTCATGGGAAATGCTCAAGAATACATAAATGTAAACATAAATAAGGTTGAAACACAGCTCATATCTGTATTGCTTATGGACATGTCATTTATAAGTGTGTGTGTGTGGGGGGGGGGCATCTAAGTTTCTGCAAACAGCTCATTGGCGGTAACACCCGAGACGAGCTTGGTGCTTCAGAATAAAAGCACCAGTGGTTCAGCTTTAACTCACTTCTTCATTACAGTATTTTATTTACAGCTGAGTGACGATGCAGGTTTACTGGATCTGTAACTGTAATTTATTGCAAGAATCCTTTATCTAAATTAATTTACAGTACTTTATTTAACTAACATAACTTTTCATATAACTCTTCAGTGGTTTCCAATGAGATTTTTTTTTTTTTGTTAGCATAGCTAACAGTAAAGCTGACGTGTGGTTGGAAATATGTGTGATATGTAAAGTATGAAGAAGTGTATTTTTTCTCCCAGGGTCTATTGTTTAAGTAAGTAAAAGTTTAAGTATCGTAATAAATCAAAATTATTAAATTAAAATACTAGATTGTAATTTATGACAAAACGTGGGATTTTGGGCATGTTGTACATCTGTTGACTGACTGACTGACTGACTGACTGACTGTCACACCAGCTGTTGGAGACAATGAAGAAAAATACAGCAACACCATCTAATTCACCTGATCTTTGTTGTTATGAGGTGGAAACTAGAGCAAACCCCATGAATCCAGGCCGATTTTTTTTAATCAACAACACCTGTGGGTATTATTTACACTGATACTATAATATCTGTGAGGAAGACCAAGGACCAAAAAGGCCGGTAAAGAGCAGACATCTGTCTCTAGAACAGTGGCTTCATTCGTCCAAAAGAATGAATGAGGAGCAAAGAAAGGTCTCAACAAGAGTTACCCATTCATGAGACTGGGATGGGACCTGGATTAATCCCTGCTCAACAGACCGAGGGGACATTTTAAGTCCTCGTTTCAGGTAAAAATAACGGTGCTAATTGGATGATGTCTCCCACAGTTAGACCTGCAGGTGTCAGTGCAGCTGGAGGTGCTGCAGACATCTGTTGGTTCTGCCTCACCTGCTCTGTCAGTCTGGATATGGGATACATCTAATGAGTTTCTAAGTTATTTTTAAATGCAGCTTTCTCTGTGTGCGACACCCAGCGACATAAAAAAAAAAAAAAAAAAAATTAAATCTGTGTGCACAGATCAGTGACCTCATTTCTGCTTGATTCGTCTGAATCTAACCTCCGCGAATCATCTTGTGTCCTGTGATGCAGCTGTTTAGCAAAAGAAATGGTTGTGGCCTTGAGTCTGACAGCTGAGTGTTTGCTGTGCGTCACTGCCTCGACAATTGGGACACGGGCGACAATTTTCTGCCCACTTCACTCAAATACGTGAACATTTTCCTCTCAGGGGATTCAACAATCAGACCAGCGCGTAAGTCACACATGAAATAAGCACGGTTAATATGAATCATGTTGTTTTTCCCCTCGTGAGACACAATTACTTTAAATTGGCCCAAGAGATTTTAACTTCCTCAACCCTCACGGTCCCACCTATGAGTGCAATAAAACACAGCTGTACAGATCACTATCGTGGACTGTGTCATATGAAGAGCTGTGTAAAGCAACTTAGAAAATACAGAGAATGTTTTATTTTATTACTATGTTATTATGATTTTATTCAATTTAATTAATTTATTCATTGTTTTTTGAGCAAAAAACCTGGTTCCATCTTTTCATTAATCTCTAAATATGAGTAAATTATTATTATTATTATTTTTTAAATTCTGACAGTTCATTGAACACAAGCCAAAAGTCAAAACGGATCACTTAATGCTTTAGAAAATTTCAACAGGGCACTTCTGACACAAATCATAAAAATGATCAGAGCAACCAAAAATTGATCAGCAGCTTCATTAAATATGAACATATTTTATAATCAATGTTATTTTTCCAAACATTGTCAACTCACAGTGTTGGTCTTCACACTCAATGTGAACAAGATCAACCCTCTCTAGTAGTTAAAGGTATGTTCAGCGAGGTGCAGTGCAAATACTTTAGTTTAGTTACAGTTAAGCTGTTGACAAAATGATCAGCTGACCTGCTGTGAACTAAATACTAAATAAAAGACTTTAGGTTAGAAGAGGCAAGAGTGAACTAGAATGCATTGATCTCCATTTTAACTTTAATTAACCCATTATATACACAGGTCTGTCCAGGAAAAAACCTGTACCTGTAAAATAAAGTGTCGCCAGACTTCCTGTTGTCAACAACGGGTCAGTTCAAACTGGAGACTTGTGAAATGTCTCTATTTTTAAACAGGCTGACAAAATAAAAGATGCATTTGCTCCACCAGTGACCTACAATTGATGTTTTGGAATCTGCGTGGAGTGAACAGCCGCGTGTCACTGATGTGCACTTCCTGCCGCCGCCAGCGCCGCCACCAGCGCCACTGCAGGTTTGTTTACACTTTTAGTATCAGAAACCAGCTGGATATCACTGGGTCACTGACTTCAGTATTGACTATTCCTGTGTGAGGACGACAAGCGAGGCTCACCCCCCCCCCCCCGCAGAGCAGATCTGATGGTTTACAAACTTGGCACTCACGTAAACCCGCATGCGTTTCCTCAACATGTGGCTGAGCTTCATCTAACATAACAAGACCCCCCCAATGCAGTCACAAACACATTTACACACCATTTATCCCGGGAGCTCGTAAACCTATTCTAATAACCTACTTTGAAGGAGCAGGCAGACTCCCGCTGTAACTTATTCATCCAGCCACTGAGCCCTAAGTCTACCTGCTGACTGACCTCTATAACAGGGATTACGTGAGCGGACACGAAAAACAAAAGGGCACCTTGTGGGCCGCGAAGCTGACTGAGCAAGTGCGTCCAGATCAGAGATGTAAACCCTTATTTATTTCGCCTGTTAAATCCACTTATCTTTTGTCACCTGCAGTACTTTCAAAACCAAAGAAGAAGAAGAATTCTGACTCATGCAAGACTAAAAAAAACCGAGGGACACTCACTCTGCCCACAAATATAAAAGCCTCAGAAAAAAAAAAACCACAATGTCAAAATAAGAGAAATGCTGACATCATGTTGTGTGTTGAAGCACTGCAGCTCTATGGCTCTTGTCTCCCCGTTTCTTCTCATTATGTTCGAGTCACAGCTTCCAGCAGCTCCACTCTGACCATCATCAGTTTCAGTACAAAAGAAATAAAACATTTCTGTATTTAGACCAGCGATTCCCAACTCTTTTGACCCAGCACATTTTCATCCTCTTACCCCTTTGAGAGCCACGTTACATTAAGGTTTTTCCGTGTCTTTGTCTGTCTTGTCACATCTATCCTGGCAGACCTTAACCCTTTATATCCTTTATGTTCACTCATCTCATTGTGTTTTTCCTCATGAAGTTTTCATTTTTAAAAAAGTCTCCTCATCTTCAGACTCAGCTCATTATATCTGTGACTCAGTAAAGACTCTGTTCACTGTAATAGGGGATAGTAGCTCAGAGAACAAGAGGAAACTAAAAACACAGTGAATTTCTCCTTATTTTCTAGATAAAAACACTGTAAACCAGAATAACCAAAGAAAACTTCAACACACAAAGTTCCACACATGTGTTTGTGTTGTTCTAGAGCTGATTTGAAGTTTCTCTCTTTATCTGATCTGAGTTCTGCTCATTCTTTGGAGCAGTAATGATGAAAAATCAGCTCCAAAGCCTCTAATGCTCTAAATATCTTATTGTCCATGTCTCTCTGTCTTTATTCTGTCACTACAATAAACTCAGAGCAACTTCTCTTCACTCTGAGATCAGAAAAATACAGGATTGATCCCATTGACTTTGGCTACAAGCAGCTGACAGCTAGGCCTCTGAAGGAGACACTCTGATTGGCTGTGACATCACCCACTGGAGCCAATAGGAGTGTCCCATGTAGAGACTTGACTCCAGACGTCACTATCAAAGATGGAGGATGAGAATGGATGGATAAACACACAGAAGTAAAGCAGCAATGCTCCAGTCAAAGGCTCAGACTGATCCAGATCTGAACTCACTTCCGTCATGAGTGTAACAGGAAGTGTCGCCTGAAAGAGCTGATTCTTGAGTTTAAGGAGGAAAAACGTTTCCAGCTCAAACCATCACAGAGAAATAAAGCTCGAAAGAGAACGTGATTTTTGGAAGCATATACGCTTCCTTGGGCTTAATCGGGTTAATGATGTCACAACCCAAATGGTTTACCTTGTGACACTTTGTGGGGGTCACGACCCTCAGGTTGGGAACGATGAACAATAGCTTAAGTCTAATAACTGTGACCAGCATGTATCATCATCATCATCATCATCATCATCTATTATGAGATACAAATGATTCAATAAACTGTGGGGGGCCGACCCCGAATGATCACATGGTACGTCCCCATACGATTCTATTAAAAGTCTATTTAACAGTAAAGTGAACAGACAGACGCTCACCTCCACCTGCTGACCCCGACGTTGGATGAGCCTGCGAACCACGGGTCCAGGAAGTAAACGCAGCGCACCGTGTCCGCCCCCCTCACCGCCTCCCGTAGCGCTGGGTTGTCATGGAGACGGAGGCCCTTCCGGAACCAGTGGATGGAATTCGGGGCCATTTTATTCTGAAGGAGGAAAAGTGACAGAGGAAGAAGAGGAAAAGAAGAAGAAGAAGAGTCACTGAGTCAGTCAAAGCGATGTTTGAGGAGCTGTGAGTGACTGAATGAAAACACGGTCCGTGACTTCAGAACCGAATGCGACGCTGTCGGCTACTTTTCACTGATGAAACTGAACGTCTCCCCACAGGAGAGATAACTGAGGCATCCAAGCCGTGGGACGTGCCAGGAATAGAACGATCTGGACGGGAACACCGAAACTCCTCGGTGCCCAGACTCTTGTTTCTGCCTTCTTTTGTCAGCAGAGACATTTTTAGACGTTTGGCGCTCGATGAAATAAAGCAACAGTTTTACTAAAACACAACTTTCAATGTGGCACCGCACAAAGAACTGTCCTTCCTTCAGCCTGAGGGTTTATATTTATGACAATTGTTTCATTTTGGAACAATTAGTTGATTAATCAGTTCTGATTATCAATTAATTAGCAGTAAAAGATATCAAACTGTATGTTTGTTACTGTTTCATTGCAGTAAAACTTAGCAAAAATCACATTTGACACTGTCCAAAGATAAAATAACCTGACACATTTAAATGTTTTTAAGTAGATAAATACCAAAACATTAAGATAGTTTATTGATTATTGATTAATTAGGTCCGTTACAATAAGCTATAAGATGAGGGGATAGTTATTACTGCATAAATAATATTACAATCTGTGGGAATGGGAATGTGGAGAGATGGCAAATACAGGAGAGAGAGATGTAATAAATAATAATAATAATAATAATAAATGGATTGGCCGACCGGGACCCGGGGACCTGAAGGTCAGGGTTCAATGTGTCCTTACAGCCACTGGGCCATTGAGACGCCCACGTAAAAACTGTACTTTTTCCAAACACGACCAGGTTCTCTGGTTTCTTTCAAACACGAGGAGTCTTTGCTTGTTTTGGTTTTATACATCGTTGTATGTTTAAAACTTTATGACTTTGTAATGTTAATCAGACAGATGAAGCAACCTGAAGGCGTCACCCTGCACTCTGCTTTTTTCTTTATTCTAAGACTGTTATTTCCCATCCCAAAGTTTAAATAAGAAAAATAAACGGTGAAGAAAATGCCCCACGAAGGACTAGCTTAGGTTTGAGAGAAATCCAGGTTTGCAGCTTCTCCCCAGCGATGGACGGCCCCGATTCCCTTCTACCCAGGACGTGAAAACAAACTGATTCTCATTTACAGCCCGACACAACAACAGAGGAGTGACGTGCTCACAACTACTCCAAGAGCATCCAGCTCCCATCTCTGACTCCGTCCCTCCGGCCTCTCTACTGCGTCCTCGTCCATCCAGTGAGCTAAACAAAGAATCTGTGACAAGGCTTTGGTATGAAACATTCACACTGAGCCACTAGATCCCAAACGTTTTTGCTTTTTTCCTTGATTTCAATTACAATAGAAGCATAGTGAAGCAGAGGAACTACACAGGCAGAGTAATACATTATTGACAGGCCAGTAATACTTTTTTAATCCCTAAAAAACATGGGGGATGAATTTGCTGTGATGTATTTCCTGTACTCTATGTCGAAGTCATTCGATGAATCAATGTGATCGGCTCAGATGACCAAAGCCTGAGAAGTGTCAGTGCTCGACCAGAGGGAGCGACAGGCGAGACTCAGGGATTTACCTGATAAATAAGGTACAACTTCTCACAACACGTGCCCAACATGCTAATTATAAACCACTGCATGGACGAGGAAAGCCTGGACGTCTCCCTGCTGTGACCGTTCTTTGTGCTTTTCCCTCCATCTACCGCACCGCCTTGTCTATAAGTGGGTGACGTGGCGAAGCGTGACTCCTGTTGGCGATGTGGCTCCACGGAGCTGACTGGCAAACCCAACAGCTGATGGCAGTGGAAGAAAAACAGAATGCCCCCGACAGATGGGACGGTGCTAATTTAAATGGCCAATTAGCCGGGAGGTTAGCCGACTTTTGGCTCATCTGCAGGAAAATTCAATAGATCCACTGCACGTCTTGGCTGTCGGACTGGACTGGACCTGGACCTGGGCGCCTGTGGCCGGCACGCTCCAGTCGAACTGAGACTCAATAGGACAAAAGAAGAAGCACAATTTCATTTCTCTTTTCGTCTGGTTGCAGCGAAAAGACCACCCTAAATTGGCCAAGATTTGTTGAAATACAAGGATTAAAACAGTGATGAAGTGTGTTTTCCAGTTGGACCAAATTCCCCCTGGGGATTAGTAAAGTTTTCTGATTCTGATTCTAGTCAGTGGTTATACAAAGCAGCAGTACTTGTGTATTTTAGCAGGTTCTGAGCCATTAATGCCAAAGATCGAGTAAGATCAGCATCATCATCATCATAACAGTATCCAAATGCAACCACCTGTCATGACTTAAGTTTAGATCACATGACAACAACTGAGGAAATGTCATCTACTGATGAAGACCATGGGATGCTGCTGAAACCCCCAGAAAGAGCAAGTGACCTTGACTGAACTCTCATGCTACAACGACGAGTCGGATCCAAAACCAAATGTTTTCACAGCCACCGCAGTGCATGAGATGTATTGTCCTGGTGGCCAAGTGTTTTTGGGGCACGGACCACGTGTCCTGAGCAGGAGTCACTGGTTTGAATCCCAGCCGGCTGGACTCTTTCCGGCTCGGCATTTCTCTTCTCTCCGTCCCATTTCCTGTCTCTCTACACCGTCCTAATATAAAGCCTATAATAATAAAAGGCATAAAATAAATAACTTAATAATTAAAGAAACTGAGAACAGTAACTGAGTGAGCAGGACACAGTGAACCTGTCCAAGATTTTCTGTTTAAAACCTGGTCTCACTGGCAATAAAAAGCATTAATCCGAGCAATTTACAACTTCCTGCCAATTTATTCTTTACAGATCAAAATCTCAACAGTGGTTAATCAACCATGAATGACTCATTCACACACCGTCTACGGGCTGATGAGCTGCTTCTTGTTGTAAAGCTGCCGTGAACTCCTGCTGCAGCTTTAAAGAGCTGCTGTCTGGACCAAACCACCAGCTACAACCATCCATCCCCGGTGATGACCGACACAGTCATCATCCAGACTGGGCGCCATGAAGGGGGGAGGAGGGGGGAGGAGGGTCAAAGCTGTGCTGACGTTTCTAGATGTTTTCCATCTTAGGTTTAAATAAAAAAGATGCAGCATCGGCACAGAGAAGTTAGGCTTCACAAAGAAAAACACATGCATGAGGTGAATAAAGTGCTGTAAGTTTACAGAGCTGGTCCCTAAGCTGATATGGCTCCATGTTGCATTACCTGTGCTGCACCTGGCTTCACTGCAGGACATCATCATTCGACACTAATAGAAACACAACCCATTACATCCTCTGCCAACTTGCAGATTTTTATTTATTCTTTTTTTTTTTTTTTTTTTTTTAACATTGTGAGACTTCAAATTTTTGACCTCATTTTTGGGGAAGCCTCTGGGACGGCGATACACTCATGCATTACATGCAGTTCACATGGAAACAACTCCAATTACAGCGCTCCTGGAAAAAAAAAAACTCACTATCACTATCAGTTTTAATAAGTGAAAAGATTTGGTGTGTGATGGAGAAGAGGCAGAGGATGGAAAGTGAGTGGGTGAAGATAATGTTGGAGAAAGTCACAATCAGATCAGTAATGATATATTTCCAAGTATTATTAGATAGAAAATTAGGCTCTTGGACAAATCCAACAATACAAAACATTAATCACATTAATTATCACCTGCATGAAAATAACAGGTACGTGCGATGGTTATAATCTGAAAAAGGGTTGTTTGGGTGTCACCTCATGTCAGTGAAGGAAATAAGTGTCAAAATCAGTGTCACGTCACATTGACGGCTCCTCCGACTCCAAATGGAAATTAGGTCACAGCGTCTGTTGTGAATGGGCAGAAAACGACCTGCCTCACATGAACTTGATTCAAACGCTGCTAACGCGTCGCAGAGGATTCAACGAGTCCTCGAAAGTCTCCAGGGCAGAATCGGTGACACGAAGTTCAAGTCTCCGCCAAAGAAACAACATCTCAGTTCAACCAAAACGGGGTCAACAGAGCGATGCTTATGTAACCGGTGGCGCTGTTTATAGAAGTAAAGCCGGTTTACCCTCAAAGCAAAGACCCCAACGCTCCCAGAAAGAGCCGTCTTACCTCGTGCTGGCTCCCCGGGGCTGATGTCTATGTCAAGCCCAAAGAGAGACGCATTTCTTCCGTCGGTCTGATGTGCGGGAAGGCGCCGGGTGCCTGCAGCCTGAGCCTGAGATCGCCTCCTGTCTCCTGTACCTGCTGCTGCACTACTTTGTTTCATAAGAGTTTGGCCCACTGCGCATGCCCCGCCTTCTTAGCCCACTCTCTTGGCGCGTTCAGGGCGCGGCGGAAAAAAAAAAAAAAAAAAAAAAAAATCCCGACGCTGCTCCCGTTGAAAGCGTCAACTCCTCGGGGCGGTTTTGTCTTTATCGGTGGGAAAACGGCAGCAAATCCGACATAAGTATTTTTTTAATAGATTATCTACAGAGAATCTAAACGAAAATCACTCATTCTGTTGAAACTGGTCCTTTTTATTTTACAAAAGTAAAGCATTTCGCGTAGTTTCACTCAGATAATTCTGTCGTAACGGCAACGACAGAACCGGCGGATCAAACAGAGG
Organism: Rachycentron canadum; assembly: GCA_038496675.1. Classification (NCBI taxonomy): domain Eukaryota; kingdom Metazoa; phylum Chordata; class Actinopteri; order Carangiformes; family Rachycentridae; genus Rachycentron; species Rachycentron canadum. The sequence goes on from CM076651.1 coordinate 1,801,954, forward strand.
CTTGGCTAATTCTATTTTCCTACAAGAAACGTAACGATACGTTAAGGAAAATACAGATTTATCTGCTTTCCCACGGTCAGGGAACACACCAGATTCCCCGTCGAACGTGAACGGCGACGTGCTTCCAATTCGGCGTTCCCATTGGTCGGTTGGACGTCACGTGTCGGCCGCCGAGTCACGTTTAAGAGGCATGGAAATGCGGAAGTCCATTCACACGGAGGCGGGAGGCGGTGAAGTTCATACTTTAAACGGCCTCATTAAGAAGCAGGTTGTTAGCACAGTGAAATAATTTGGAGGGAGAAACTCCTCTATAGAGAAATGTCTCAGACAACCAGCTCCTGTCTCTGCCCTCAAATTACTTTAATGACAAGGCCGAAATTTAAAACAGTGAATTTGCAAAAAGCGAAATATGATTATGACACTTTGAGGCGTTTTATTTGTTTTCTTTCCCCATTTTGCTCATTAAATCTGTCATAACTGAAATTAAAATGATGCCAAACTGCTAGATAACAAACAGTATGTTTTCTTATCTTTATTTTTCTGCGGTTCTCACCATCACCTGGTAATTTCATCCAGACCCCAGCACTTTTTTATTATCCTATTTGAAATAGATTTTCAGTGATGATTAAAATGTAATCTTCAGACACTAATCTATAATCACAGGGCAACAACTCATATTCAGAATTTATTACAGTTGAAAAAAAATGAATAAAGAAGTATTCAGGGCAGTAATCACATAATATAAATAATCTCATAATTTCGTTATGTTGGACTTCATATAATGTAGTAATGTGCAGATAGATACATAGAGAGATATTATTGCATCAGCATCTCATCACATCACCAGTTTCATTATCAAAAACATGGCAGATTGATGTCAACAGTTGATCTTTACCATGAACAGTGGACATCATTTGTATATTTTTGCCTCAAGGCATTTTAAAAAACAAAACAAAAACCTTACACCATAACAGGTGCTGAGGTGAATACACAAAAGATTTGTATTCCATTCAAACGTATCCATAAATAGTGATAACACTTCACTGACAACCACAGTCTGGCTTACAGAATGGGATTCACCACACAACTGTGGCATATTGAGGGTGATATAAGCGTGATGGGGGATGATAACACGCCATCATTTGTTCTTGGCATCACTTGTTTATTTATTGTCACTTGTTCTTGCTATCGGCTCCGTCTGTCTCTGCTGTCGTCGCAGTGTTTCTCTGTGTTCGCAGCCTTAAATCTGATTCTCTCTGTATCTCAGCTGCTCCATTACCCATGAAAAGGAACAAATGTATTAACGGACCAGTGGCCCTATGTTATCAGTTCTGCCTGTTTCTCAAAATAAACCAGCTTTTAACGTCTCCTCCAACTTTAAGCATGCAAAAGTTCATTTACTAATGAGCAAACATTAGTTAGAGGAGGGAAGGTGTTATCACAGTCCTCCGACATCTCTGTCTCAAATATTATAAAAAGCCTCATCACATGAACAATTAAAACCAACAAAGAGCAGTAAAACTAAAATTGGCCTGCAGAAACTGAGCAGTAGAATAAGCAGCATAATATCAGTCATGTGACCTTCATCAGAGTACGGCAGTGGTTGACCCAGATAACTTGTCTTGTTTCCTGTAGAACTTCCTCATTATCCAGCTCACTCATAAAGAATATCAAGTGTCGGCTGTGATGTAATTGTCTGTTTGCTTGTGTTAGCCCAGGGGCAGTTGAGGGGTAAACCAGAAACACCTTCCCTCCTTGCTGACGTCTTGTCTCAAGGCCTCAGCGAGTTTTGACGTTACCGCTGAAAAATCAGCAAATTCCTCTGTCAGACTGTGATGATCTGTGGGGAACTTTTAGCTCCAAGTGAAGTTTCTCTGCACCCACTCTGTTAGCACGAGTTAGACAGACAGGCAGACAGACAGACAGACAGACAGACAGACAGCTGGACAGACAGACAGACAGCTGGACAGACAGACAGACAGATAGACAGCTGGACAGACAGACAGCTGGACAGATAGACAGATAGACAGACAGCTGGACAGACAGATAGACAGATAGACAGACAGACAGATAGACAGACAGACAGCTGGACAGATAGACAGATAGACAGACAGACAGACAGACAGACAGACAGATAGACAGATAGACAGACAGACAGACAGACAGACAGACAGCTGGACAGACAGACAGACAGACAGACAGACAGACAGACAGACAGACAGACAGACAGACAGACAGACAGACAGACAGCTGGACAGACAGACAGCTGGACAGATAGACAGACAGACAGCTGGACAGACAGATAGACAGACAGACAGCTGGACAGACAGACAGGCAGACAGACAGACAGCTGGACAGACAGACAGACAGACAGACAGACAGACAGACAGACAGACAGCTGGACAGACAGACAGACAGATAGACAGCTGGACAGACAGACAGACAGACAGCTGGACAGATAGACAGATAGACAGACAGCTGGACAGACAGACAGACAGACAGACAGACAGATGGATAGAGAGAGAGTTGCTGACTAATCCAGCGATGACTCCCACCCTTTGAAGAGTCAATTTCTTCCTTCTGGTTGAAGGTTCATGGTCCCTTAGTGCAGAACCAACAGTTTAAAGAGAGTTTTGTTCCTGCAGCTGTGACTCATATGAACAAGCTCTAGCTACACTACATAGGAGCAATGTTTCATTCATTGATTTACTTTTTTATTTCATAGTGTTTTAAGTGTATTGGTTTTTTTCGTGCCTGTGTTGTGTGTTGAATGTGTTTGTGTTGGACTGATGACTTTTACTGCAAAGCAAATTCACGTAGAAATAAAGTAACAACCTACCACAAGTTGTGTTGTGTGAAGTTTGTGGACGTGTTAAGTGATCTGCTCATTCGTGACAGTGATCACAAACATACTGTCATTGATCATTAATAGTGTCAGATTTGTGATTAATCAGTGCAACACATGAGTCTGAAATGTTAAAACACTAGATTCTGGGCTTTCTGGAGCCACGTGCTCTGAACAGTGTTTTCCTACTTTGTTGTTGTTTTGTGTGTGATGAATGATCAGTGTTTTTAGTGATTCACTTGATTTTGAAGAAAAAAATAAAAATGTTTTGAGGTGATTGTTGTTGTTTGGTGAGTTTTGTGTTTACAGTTTTGAGAAAAACAAGAAATTGTGAAAAACCTTAAACACAACATGATGTGAAAGAAGAGTGCTCACTGTAAAAAGAATAAATGAGACCTGGGTGAAGTTAACCTACAGTAGGCGAGGGGATCTACGTCTACCTGTGGACTACAACACATTGGACATGTTCTCGTGACGCAGGACGAGCAGTTCCTTCTATTTCTGGCTCTCGTTTACAGGGAAAGACAGCGCTGATTTAAAAGAGGCTGCTCAGTCATCCTGCCCCCATGAGCTGGTGGGAGGCCTCCTACGCTGCCTCCGAGCGTCACGGTTGGTAAGGACTGAGGCTGGGAACAGAGATGTGCCGATGCCAGACTGCACTGTAATCATCCATTCAGTTGGCTGGATAGAGACATTAAGCTCTAAACAGACGAGAAATGTTGTTTTTTCTTTTTGCTCCTTTAGTCCAACATGGGTTGATCAGTTTGCGATGGACCAGGGTCAGGCTCGGGATCTTTGGAGTCTTGAGATTGATCTTGTCATTTCATGTATCAGCAAAACTGTTAAGATGCAGGGAAGGTGATCGACAGGTCGTCTGTCTGCTGCTACATGTTCTTAATGGTGGTCTTTAATGAGGATTTTATGTATTTTTATTGTGAGAAGCCAAAGACAAATTTCCACTGCAGTGGACAAGAAAGTCAATCAACCAATTAAGCAAGAAATTGTCCTTTAAAACATTGTTTTAAAGGACAATTAAAACAATGTTTTAACTGGTCCTTTAAAACATTGTTTTAAAGGACCAGCGTGTGGGATTTAGTGCCATCTGCCTGTGATGCTGCAGACTGCAACCAACTGAGTAGTGAGTAGGACGACCACCGTGGAAAAGATAAACATCAGAATACAGGACACAGGGTCCAGTGTCTCGTACCAGGATTCAGCCACGGAGTTCAACACAAACTGTGGAAGAAGAGCAGGAGAACCTGTTTTTAAGCAGCAGGTGGTTTGTGGAGGCGGTGAAATGTCAGCTGTGCAGGTGAATTGGTGGGAGAGAGGAAGTAGGTCAGCTACGCCCAGCCGACACACAAAACACACACAGACAGACTCAGGGGATGAACTGGGGTCAGACTCGGACCTTTGGTAGTTATTTCTGCCCCATGTTCCTCACACTCTTTGTCAGTTCATCTCTTCTCGTTCCTCTTTTTTCTGTTTAGCTTCCTGCCTGGTCCATCAGCCTGGTTTTCTTTATTTAAGAAAACATCTCTGTGTTTAGGTCCCTGTGTTACTACAGCCTTAACGGACAATACGTTCAGTGTCTGTCACCAGTCACCAGATCTGAATACCAATATCATGACGTGGTTAATTCATCGCCTGACATTCCTCCAAACAGACTGAACAGAGCTGCTGGAAGACAGAAGCACATTAAAGACTTTTGTGGAAATACTAAGGCAACTTGTATTAAAGGATCCGTATCAAATTTGATTGTTGTTTTTAGACGTTTTTGCATCATGGATCTGATTTGTCATATTTGTCTGTGGTTTGTTTCTGTAAAAACCACAATAATCTCATGATTCGTCTTTAGGACAGAAACGTTACCTCCTGATGCCTTTGGCAGTCATGTGACCGTCGCCTCGCAGGTCCGTCAACAGTCAAACAGAAATGCGGCCGGTTACATTTACACATGGTGGATTTTTACAGATTTTCAAGTAAGAAAACGCAGCTGTACACCAGCAGGTTTCAGCAGGTCGACGAGGTCTGTCCCTCTCAAAAGCCTCTGCAAGTGCAGTTAACAGTCACCTGAGGTTTGTGTAACCTTTGGGGTCAACCGTGTGAGGTAAGAGGAAGTGTCCACAACGCCGTGGTGAATCCTCTGGAGACCATTTTTGACACTTTTGCGGAGGAGACACCTGCAGCCTCTGATCTGAGACACGTTTGAGCGACACATTGCGAGCATGTCCAAAGCCCTGATGTTGAAAAAGCTCTGACGTTCCCTCCAGAACAGCACACGTCTATAAACAGCTGATGAGTCCCCCTGAAGTGGCCTTGTTCCACTGACACACTGATAATGGCACAGTGACATAATTATTGTGCAGTGAATTCAACATCCTGACAAATGGTCACACTGACAAAAGGCCCACACGTCCAACACTCAGCCATCTTTTTGAGGGGTTTCCAGGATTGTGTGTGTGTGTGTGTGTGTGTGCGTGGACAACTCAGTCACGCCTGAGTGAGTCCTCACTCACTGAAATAGAGGCGGACACATTCAGAAAAATCCACAGGAATTTGCAAACACGTACACGACAAAACTCAGAAGCACAAATTACACCAACAGCTTTCTTTGGTTGTGTGTGTGTGTGTGTGTGTGTGTGTGCGTGTGATCTGTCTGTTAACTGAACAGTCATGCTGTTTGATGTGGGTCAGATCAAAATACTATGTTTAGTCTCATAAACAGGCAGATTGTAGTAAAATTAACTTCCTCTAATGCTCCTGCAGCAAATGATCCTTTAGATCTTCACATCCTTTTACTGGTTTTTAAAGCTCTTAATGATTTTCGTCTGACTTGTTTTTATCCTGTGAACCTCCGGTCTGTGTCGCTGCCTGTGGAGCAGCTTCATGAAGACAAGGGCAAGCGTTGATATGTTCAAAAGCAAACTCAAGCGCTGCCTTTTTAGTTTGGATTTTAATTGAATTTTTATCTATCTGCTTATTTATTCATATGTTTTAAGGTGTTTCTTATACACTGTTGTTTCATTCTATTATCATTTTCTATATTTTTTTTATACTTTAACTGAGTTTTCACTGGTTGTTTACATTTATATTACTCGACTTGAGTTTACGTTTTCATTTATTATTGTTATTTCTATCTTTTCATCTTGTATATGGTCTGTATATGGAGACCCTTACTGTGATATCATTAAAAAAACATTTAAATATGAATTTACAGTGGATGAAAAATACTGCAACTCCTCTCACTTTGAAACGACAACAGACGAAGTGATTTGTCCATATTTTTATTCCAATGATTGTGTAACTAACAGCAGCCATGACAGTTTGACTCTGTTATCATTTGGTAACCATGAGGTGAACACTCACTGAGAACGATGGAAACACTCCCACAATCCTCTGCTGTGGAAGGTGCATGTTGACGAACCAGCAGCTGAACCTCTGACAGCATGTGAGCTTTCAGATGCCTCCCAGGCACGTGCACATCCACGTGCACACACATAAAACACACAAAACTCCAACAGCACCTACAAACCCTAACCCTGTCGCACACACACACACACACACACACACACACGCTCAGCTCTCGTTGGTGGCATGAGGACATTGTGTGTCTGACTGACTCAGCCTCTTGGAGAAGACGCCCTGGCGGCGGCTCCGAACACGCTCCTCACCTCGTTCTCTCACCGAGACGCCTCCCTCCAATAACCACACTGCTCCTCCTTCGCTCCTCCTTCGCTGCCTCTCTCTCTCTCTCTCTCTCACTGCTCGAGCTTTATCCTGCAGCTCCTGATGTCTTCAAAGCTTCTGTCCGCACTTCTCGGTCAAACAGTAGTTTCATGTTTCTGCAGCTTGAGCTCCTGTAGACGATGCTCCTTTTCCTTGCACCCTGTTCTCCATATGAAAATACAAACTGAGATTAAATTTAACTTTCTCTGCTTTAATGTTGTGGCCACATGTGCAGCAGCTGGTTTGCAGATAGTGTTGATGGAGAATTAGACTTTTTTAGTTAATCTGGGGTCAAGACGTTTTTAACCTTTTTAAGAGAAACAGTTTTTAAATTTAAATAAAAGGACATTAATGTGAAGAATACTATATAAATAAAGTTATTATTACAATTGTAAATAAAGCCATTGATTGTATATGAAAGTGGACCTGGGTTCTTTGATCAGATTAATACACTATTTCACTTATTATTGCTTTTGTTTGCCTATAATCCATTAAATCCCCTGTAACAGTCACCTGCCTCAGAGGAAATAAAATCCTTTTGATCACCTGTGGGAGGAAGAATCCTGAAAGAACCGACACGGGAACAGGGACAACATGCAAACTCCACATGGGAAGGTTTGAACCCAGGGCCCTTCTCACTGTGAGGCAACAGCGCTAACCACTGCACCACTGTGCCACTCATCAGACATCGTAATGAATATCATTCTTGTCGATCTCTGTCTGTCGGGAGATTGAAGGACTGGTGTGGCGTCAGCAGTAATTCAGGCCTCGTACAAAAGTGTTGTGGTGAAGAAAGAGCTGAGGATACAAGTGATGAAAGGGGACGACTGAGACAGAGGAGACAGCAGTTCCTCGGACGTCATCTTGGACTCTTTTAATCTAATAATGAATTGAATAAATACTTGGCAGACTTGGATTCGTCTGTCACGTAGTGTTGGTTGCAGGTTCACTCATTGGTGCAGTGGATGGATTTCAACAGCAGCCTCCTCCTCTGCTGTTGCTGTACTCAGAGTCCAGCTGAGGATTAACATCGTCTTCAGGTCCAGGTTGGACCAAGTCCAGGCTGGACTTCACCGACAGGATCTCCTGCACCAGCCTCCTGAAACACAGCAGATTGAGTGACATTAGTAAATCATTATTATAGTCTGTTACAGAGTCTGAGGGTGAGAGGCCTCCACAACTGCACAAAGCACAAAGCAGTTTCCCTGAAAATGTGCTGCGGATTCAGGAAGTGGCTCCAAAATGCAGATTGAAAATGTGCCAGAATAAAGCGTCATGCTCTGAGGTCATTATCAGTACACGAAGAGAAAAACCTGATCTTTTTCTTTCTTTTAAACTGATTGTTTTTACTGTACTGAAATGATCCAAATTTAGGTCTCGAGCCTGTTTCCTTTTAAATCCACCCTCTGATCATATTGCATCACCCACACTTGTCCTGTTTTTGGCTCCTTCGCCTGTTACCTCATCACCTCTCCAACGTTCCTGTTCTCTTTGACTGAGGTCTCCATCCACGTAACGAAGCCGTGGGCCTTGCTGAAGCTGTCGATGGCGTCTGAGGACACCGCCCGCTGAGCCAGGTCACACTGTGCACACAGACAGGTTGTTGTTGTTGAGGGCACTGACTTTCTAAAGCTGGAGAAATGTGATGGGTTTGGTTCTGGTTTATTAACAAACTCATCACACACACTCTGTTATGTCTTAATTGTCTATTACGTCCATTTTAGTCCATTATGTCTATTTTATGTTGTGTAAGTATATTTATAATCTTTTATGTGTGATTTTGATATCAATCAAATTAAACTTTATTTTTACTCAAGTGCTTCACATATGATTGATAAACTAATAATCAAGTAAGAATGAGGAAAGATTTCAAACCCCAAAATAACATTGAACAAAAACAGACAAATAATAGTATAATAATAATATATATGATATGATATTGATGAAAGCTGAAGAGTTTCAAAGCTGGACTGTGTATAAAGGAAACGAGAAGCCTGAGTTCACGCTGAAACAAAATGAAGTCAAATAAATGACCTCACACTTTTATAATCTTCGATTTTTTGTTTGATTTTGAAAAGATTTAGGTGAGAAATTTAGATCTTCTTTGGCTTCACTGAAAATGTCTAGAAATGCTGTGAGCCTTCATCACAACAACGACCAGCTCATCTGTTCGTACCGATCCAGAGGGGTCTCATGATACCGTTCATTAGTTCACTGAATCACCTTGTTGGCCAGCAGGATGCAGGGGATTGAGGCTCCATTGGGCAGCATGGTCTTGTTGTCCAGGTCCTGTTTCCAATGGCGACAGCTGAGGAAGCTGGACAAGCTGGTGACGTCAAACATCATCACACAGCCCAACGCGCCTTTATAATAGATCCTGGTCATGGATATGAAACGCTCCTGGCCTGAAGGGAGGACACAAAGTCCACTGTGTTATTCATCCATTACTCCATCCCTCCATCCATCCATCCCTTCATTTTGTTTTGTACCTGAGACATCCCACAGCTGCAGTTTGACTTTCTCTTTAGCCGACCACTGCAGCACCTTCACAGAGAAATCCACTGGAGAAATTGATAAAATGCATGTGAGCAACTCAGAGAGAGAATAAGTGAAGTGAGAGAAATTAAATAGAAGTGAAGACAGAAAGTTTTTTTATACAAAATACTCAAAATATGAAGAAATCAGAAATTAAAATTCCATTATCCCCTAAGAGAAAAAATATGTTATAGATCCATATTTTAATTTCTCCAGTCTTTTATTTTGAAGTGCTGATATCCTCATTTGAAGAACAAAATCCACCTCAGTGTAGTTTTACAGTCTCCAGGAACAAAGACAAAGACTCCAGGTCTGAAAAGTGAAACCAAGACTTTCACTTTATTGTCAAAGCACTTTGTAAACGTTTTGTTCATTTGCTATATAAATAAAGTTATTATCACTATAAGAAATAAAAGACAGAGACTGTCTGTAAAAATGGACGTAGACTCTAATGACCATCAGGGGGCGACTCCACTGGTTGTTAAAGAAGTCAGATTGTATTGAAGTCTATGGGAAAATGTCCCTACTTCTCCTTGATTTATTAGCTCAGTAAACGTTTTCCTAATGAGTTTATGGTCTCAGTCTCTAGTTTCAAGTCTTCAATACAACATGATGTTCATTTTTTAATTGATGGTCCATTTAGAGGAAAATAGACCATAAAGCAGGGGATGAGTTAGGGGGCGTGGCTACTGAGTGATTGACAGACTGAACCACCCACTCAAATATGACCGATGGTGACGTCCCGCTGGGTTGACATGTGGCTTTAAACCATCACATTCAGGACATCACTGCACTGTGAGGACAGTTTGGCCAGTTCACACAACTTTAAAGGACTGAGTCAGAGTTAAGATTTGATTTTCAGATTCAGATTAGAATTAGGTTTAACTCAAAGTTATGGTTCTATTTAACTGTGTTGGTTAAGGTTTGGTTACAGTTATTAACTAAGGAAGAAACTAAGAGGGCCTCTTATGGGTGCATAAGAAAGTCAGAGAAAAAGAGATGGACAAACACGTTGTTGGTTTTGGTCTTAAAATGGGAAACATATTAAATAACACCAGTTTTCACCTGTAAGTGCTGAAGTGATCATTGTAATTATATTGTACAGTAGCCTGAGATTATTATCAGGTGAAAACACACACACACACACACACACACACACACACACACAAAGGCCAGGATCCTGTACAGTCACATTTTTCTGCAGATCCCTGATAAACAGCAGCTGCCGTACCTCCCACCGTCATCTTGTACATCTTGCTGAACTGTCCGTTGACGTATCGATGAACAAAGGACGATTTCCCAACGTTTCCATCGCCGACAATCAGCACTTTGAGCAGGTGCTCAGTCATTGTTGTTCCCCGTTAGACCTCAACCTGTGAGAAGCCTCAGAGGCTCAAAGGTCAAACTTCTGTCAGGAAATGTGACTTGCGAGACACATGCAAATCTGCTTCCTGTAACTGAACCTCACACACCTGGACTTTTCTTTTCCTGAGTCTTTCTTTGCATTTATTGACCCTGAACATTTGAGCTGCCTTTCATTTTTGACTCACTGTCTTTTCTTTAACTGTAAACTCTTATGTCCCAAAATGATCTGAAGATAACCTTGTTTTACCTTCACTGAGCTAAATGTAAACCGAAGATATCCCGAAAACTACGCTGACTCTCCTCCTCTCTGTCGATCACAGCTCTGCCAGTTACAAGTTTTCCTTTCTGTAAGGAAGTTGCCCAAAAGTTAAGCATAGTTTAGTGGCATAAACCACTCCCCCAGACACAACAGGAAACTGTCATTGAATCTGTGCAGTCATTGGTTTACCTTCGTTTCTCTTTAAACTGTCTTGCTTTTTCATCAGGGAATCAGGAGGCTTCATCCACTGCAAACAATGTGCAAGTGTCAAGGTGAAGGTGACATCTGGAATCAAATCTAATTTATTTATGCAGCGCTAAACTGACTTCAAGGCACTTTCCATATAGAGCAGCTCACACTGGCACAAATCATGAGGTGCAGGGTCATCCTACTGGGCTGATCTGCTCCTCCACCCTGTTCTTACACAGCTTCCTTCTTTTCCACCTCCACTTCTCCTCCATCACACCCATTTATCCTCCTCTGCCTATTTGCTCCATCCCACCCTCTCACTCTCATCCATTTTGCTCTCTTCTTCATTTCACATTACACTGAAGCATGTGGTGTTGACCACACTCAGACTTTTACTGCTCTGCCAACTAGGCCACTGTTACTTGTACTGAACATGATCCGGTCCCCGACTGATTCTGAATCATCTTCGTGACTCTCTTCATGTGTGTTTGTCTTCGTGTCTTGGTCCTTTTCCCAGTATCAGTTGCAGTTCGACTATAAAAATAACTCAGCTCGTTATGAATGTGCTAATTAATCCAGAATCTTTTTTTGAGTTCAAAGAACCAAAAAAGCTTTGGGTTTTTTTCCTTTGACAGTGGCTCCTTCAGTTGCACCCGCGGACCAGACTGAAGCTAAAAGCTGAAAGTATTGTTTATGCTTCTCCTCTGCTGGTAAATACAGTAATATTTCCAGTGGTAAGATAAGAGTTTTTTAAAAATCTTATGGTCCAAAACAACTAACAGCAGCCAAAAGGTAACAAATTAGACTGAACGTTGTCAAATCGAGCACAACAAAAAGGTGGATACTACAAGAGCCTGATTACTCACTGATATACAGAGAAATCATCCTCCAGGTTCCTGCAGGAGCTGAGGAGGAGGAACGCCACACACCTGGTCACACACCTGGTCATAAACCTGGTCACACACCTGGTCACGCACCTGTTACACACCTATCACACACCTATCACACACCTGGCCGCACACCTGGTCACACATCTGACACACACCTGGTCACACACCTGTCACACACCTGTCACACACCTGGTCACACACCTGTCACACACCTGTCACACACCTGGTCACACACCTGTCACACACCTAGTCACACACCTGGTCACACACCTGACACACACCTGTCATACAGCTGGTCACACACCTCGTCACACACCTAGTCACACACCTGTCACACAGCTGGCCACACACCTGACCCACAGTTGGTCACACACCTGGTCACACACCTGTCACACACCTGTCACACACCTGCCCCACACCTGGTCACACATCTGTCACACACCTGATCACACATCTGGCACACACCTGTCACACACTTGGTCATACACCTGTTACACACCTGGTCACACACCTGGACACACACCTGTTACACATCTGGTCACACACCTGTCACACACCTGGTCACACACCTGGTAACACACCTATCACATACCTGGTAACACGCCGGTCACACACCTGGCACACACCTGTCACACACTTGGTCACACACCTTGTCACACACGTGTCAAACACCTGTCATACACCTGGTAACACACCTGTCACACACCTGGTCACACACACAAAAGGTTGATCATATAGAAACATTTACACTCACAGGAAATTTTAGAGTCACCAATTAACTAAATTTAACCAAGACACACACTGTGGTTCTGATTGTTGTCATTAATACACATTATTTGTGTAAACAAACATCACAACAAAGTTGTCTTTTGAATGTTATTGAAATTTAATGTTGTTAGTTTCTAAAGGCATTGAAACATGAATATGTTTTATTGTCCTGGTGTCATTTACTGACTGTATTGACTGAATGACTCATTTCTAACAGCATCAGTGTTGGTCTGACACCTGGTGGTCGTGTTACAAACTACAACATCAACCACAGTCAACAAGTTGGTGTTAAAAACACATTATACATCAATCAGACACAAACTCTACTCAGTTTTAAATCCTTTTTACAAATGTGATTACAAATCACAATCTTATCACATCAGAATGTAAATTATTTATATTTTTGAATTTTATAATTAAGTTGAATGAAATGTTTTAATTTAAACTTTGTTATATTTTGAATAAAATGGAGGGTGTAAATGCAGTAAATTGTGCTGTAGCTCAGTATAAAGATTTTTTTTACAATTATTTTAATTCATATTATAAATTTTTGTTTGTTTTCATGAATCTGGGATGGTGTCTATCCCAGCAGGCCTTGCACACCTGAGCTCCTCATTCAGCCCAGCTGTCATATGACCCCATTTCCCACAGTGTGTGTCCCCAACACCTGTGAACTGACCATCATCTCACCACCCGTCACATTCCTGTTGTGACCCTGTGGAGCAGCCTGACCCCGGAGCTGGGAATGCCTGGAGTAAAAGACAAAACAAAGTAGTTAAAAATAACTCAGGAAAATACTTCAGGAGCTGAATGGGCCCTGGACGTTATCACTGAGGGGTCAATCAATGAACCAGTGAAGACTGGAGGGAAAGGCTGGGTATAAAGCCGGAGGAGGTGGTAATCAGCTGTGATGAGCGGCAGGTGTCGGGGTAGTTTGGAGAAGAATGTAGGTCAGACACACCCAGACAAACATCCAACAACAAGGAAGAGGAAACACCAGAGAAATAAAAAGAGAAAGAAACTGGTTCTGCAGAGCCTGACGTGTGATTAATGGATTTGGATCAACAATCTAATATTTAAGGAGGAGAAGGTGGAGCTGAGGAGGAGTGAGGGGTGGAGCTGACCTGCTCTGTCCTCTATCCTGATTGGGTGGTACATTCAGTCAATCACTCAGTAGCCACGCCCCCTTTCCACCCCCTGCTTTATGGTCTATTTTCCTCTAAATGGACCATCATTTAAAACATGAACATCATGTTGTATTGAAGACTTGAAACTAGAGACTGAGACCATAAACTCATTAGGAAAACGTTTACTGAGCTAATAAATCAAGGGAGAAGTAGGGACATTTTCCCATAGACTTCAATACAATCTGACTTCTTTAACAACCAGTGGAGTCGCCCCCTGATGGTCATTAGAGAGAATGAAGGTTTAAGGCCCTTCAGCTTAGGCTTCACTTCACAGACCCAGAGTCTACGTCACCTTTTATCATTCTTTTCATCAGTGTATATTAATGTCCTTTTATTTAAGTTTCTGTTCTTTCAAGTGGAAATGGATGTGATTGTGATGCAGTTACCAACATTTTCCAGCAGAGGGAGTAAGAAGAGCGGACGACACTCCAGTGTTCACTGTCCAAGATTAAATTAGTTGCAAATTAAAAATTAAAAAAGTGATTGTGAGTGGATATATTGGTATGAAATCCTACAACTGTCAAATAGTCTCCTTTAGTTATCCGGCACAACTGAACTCTATTAATTAATGAGTATAAATATTTCCTGTTGATGAATAATACACTTTTATAGAAAAAGAGTGATATAACCATAGATCACATGGAGCAGACTTACATATTCATTTAAAGCTATTAAAACCTCAACCATGCTGTCATTTTACTTTGTAATACAACAGAAGTATTATCCTGATCCCATTTGTCACTGTGTAATAAGATCTATGAGCATCATAAATGAACATCAATGGGAAATTACAGATATTTATCTTCTTTCTGAAATCTGGTTCATCGAGCTTAATGGCATATTAGAGAGTGATTGTGTTCAAAGTGCATTAGCTGAGTGTCCTGTGTCGTCCGTGCAGGGGGAAACCTATGGAGAGCAGACTCCTGAATGGCATTTACTTCAGTCCAGAAGTGGCAAGTCTCTGGCATGGCTCCTTGCAGGCAGCAGAGTAAGGATTGGGTTGTATTTTTGGAAGGGTGTGTGTGGATTGGTCGCCTTGTTAGGTCTGCTAAAGTATTTCCAACAGCAGCGACCGTCAGGAGATAGCTGGGTGGCAGGGACAGGGGGCGAGGGGCTTTTCTCTGTGGCCACCTGGAATAAGCCATGTAAGATCCCTGGCTTATCAAGACACAAGAACACATTTAATTCGATTTGATGACCGGTAATTGGCCCCAAGTGCGGAACAAAGCATCATTTCTTGCGGAGGGGAACTGTTCAAGAGTTCACGAGAGGCATCGACGAATCAAAGGAGAAGACACTGGAATAATCTGGAGCAAAATTTAAAAAAGCATCAACAAAGTTTCTGTGAAGTGTGACGCTGCGCCCTGGAGCTTCATGGACACGCTGAGGGTCCAGCACTGAGGGTCCAGCACTGAGGGTCCCTGTGAGCCGGGGTTGATGTCAGGTGAAGGTGAAGGTGAAGTCAGACTGACGGAGCTCGGATCTTCAGCCAGGTAACGGACTCAAACAGCCGCAGGCTTCTTTCTGCTCGGTGCGTAATTGCGCGGCGCGGAGGTATGAGCGGAGGTCGCTTCGAGTTCGACGACGGCGGAGCTTACTGCGGAGGCTGGGAGGGGGGCAAAGCCCACGGCCATGGCATCTGCACCGGACCCAAAGGCCAGGGTGAGTTCTCCGGCTCCTGGAACTACGGCTTCGAGGTAGTGGGAGTCTACACCTGGCCCAGCGGAAACACCTACGAGGGCTACTGGTCTCAGGGCAAGCGTCACGGTCTGGGGGTAGAAACCAAAGGACACTGGATTTACAAAGGGGAATGGACTCATGGCTTCAAAGGGAGATATGGCATCCGGATCAGTGTTGGCAGTGGAGCCAAGTATGAAGGAACTTGGAATAATGGGCTTCAGGACGGATATGGAACAGAAACATATGCTGATGGAGGTGAGGTTCATAGTTAAAACACCACAGTGTATAGAGTCAAGTCCTGCATTCAACATCCAACCAAGTGAAACTTTCAATGAGCATCACTGTGTTTATAGAAAAATAAAAGCAGAAGTACTCATTGTAATATAACTAATGATGCATCAGTCACTTTCATGTAGCAGCTGGTAAATGTGGAGCAAATCCGAACTGGTTCATATGATTTTGGGACAATGTTTCATGTGATAATCATATATTTTGACTCTACTAATTCCAGTGCTGCCTGTGAGTAACTCAAGCTCTCAAATAAATGAGCTGATGAGTAAAAATGAGGATATTTCCCTCTTTAATGTTGTGGAGTAAAAGTCTAAAGAAGCACAAAACTGAAACACACCATAAAGTTGCTCCTAAGTCCAGTACTTCAGTAAATTCCCCTAGTTAATTTGTTTTAAAGGAAAAAAGGAAACGTGGGTGTGTATTAAAATAGCAGCTGCAGCCCTCTGCAGCAGTGGAGGGAGTATTTAGATCCTGCAATAAATAATAATACTACAAACTTACTGGTAAAGTTCCTGCACTGAAAATGTCACTTTTGGAAAATATTAATGGAAAAATGTCTTTGTATCAAAACTAATGTTGCACATATTATATCAATGAATCACAGTTATAACAGTTTGAGGCAGAGCTCATTTCAACTGGTTTAGGCAGTTTAATCCCTAGTGATGATCACATGTCAACGAAACAAAAAGTATAAAGTCTCATAAAATGTAAAGTTTCACTGTGTTTAAATAAATAAAGTACTTAAGGAAAAGTAGACCTGCATGAAGCTGCTGAGTTTATACCACGGGTCAAATACTCCAATGCATTTATTTAAATAAAGTAATTACAAATTTGTCTGGTTATTAAAATAGATTTAAATGTTCTGTTCAGTATCGTCAGCAAAATATACTTTGAGTATTAAAAGTAAAAGTATAAATATGCAGAATGGCCCTTGGAGAGAGTTTAGTCATTGCATTTAATTTAACTAATTTAGCTCCTTCACATTCTGTTGGGTATTTTAATCTATACAATTCATTTGATTTGTTCATGATGTTTTTTATCTTCAGTAAAATTAGTGCAGAAAATGAAAATGATGAAAGTAGCACAAAATGGAAATTTTCAAGAACAGAAGAACCTGAAAATATGAGTTAAAACTTTCTTTCCAACACTGAATTCCACTTTTTTTTAATGACAGGGTTATTTCTAATGTTTACCGTGCAGATTTACTGCAAAAAGGGCTCAGAGCGCGTGTGGCCACGTTGTCCATGTGACCAAGTTCATTGCAGGCGACGTGAAGACAAACCAGTGAGAAAACTCAGAGCAGCCTGATGATCCTCATGGTCGTTATCCGTGTAACCAGCAAAAAATACCACACTGCCGCCGTCAGTCAAGAGCAGCTCAAAGCTCGTTGGAGTTAAATCCCCACAGGAATGTTTCCACTTTGTTCAACTACACCAAGCAGTGGATTCAAAAATAGTAACACTAGTGCATAAAATATAATCTCATAATCTGAGTTATTCTACATTATGATATTGGGTCAAATTACTGATGGATTACAGCGTAAACAGCACGATCATGTCATAGCTGGTGTAAGTGAAGCTAATACTAACTACTTTAGATATTGTTGCACATTTTCTACTTAAAACCTGAATCTTTCTCTTTTTCAAATAAATGTAGCAGGATATGAAAAAGTACAATATTTCTCTCTGAAATGCAGTAAATGAAAGTATTGAAGTAGCACTATAATAAATATCCAATGAATGTTACTTGTTGTTGTTTATAGGCCAGTTTATGATTCCCTGACACCAACTGACATGTAATTTCAAGTGAGATTCCTCATCATCTTTGTACCTGTTGATACCTGTCTGTCCCCAACTACATGCATTTTACTCTGTGGAGGAAACTTGATAAGTAGCAGAAATAACGTGACATTGCAATAGCAGTGGTTTCCCTCCTTAACAGCTGACTCATCAGCTTGAAGCCCAGTCTGCTGGAAGTTGCAGTGGGGGATGTGATGGCACCAGATGTCAAGTTGTAATAATAGCCCACAAGCCTCATGCCCTCGTGGCCTCACGGGCTGAGGTCTAGCCGTCACTGTAATCCACACACATGTCAATTTTAGCATGAGGCCAGACCCCAAGATGACTCGTCACACTAAAGATACCCACGACGTCCTGGCAGAAATAAAAGTACCATTAGTTTTTCATGGAGCAAACTATTCACGGCTTAACATGTTAAAAAGTCAGACAGTCGTGTTACAGGAACTGTGAAACTTAACTTTGCGATTTGAGGTAAATGTTAACACCACGCTAACGCTAACGTGATTGTTCAGCATGTTCCTCACCTTAATTTAACGTGTTAGTGTAACAATTCCAGTTTAAACACAAATTAGAGATGAGGCTGATGGGAATGTCATTAGTTTTGCAGGACAAAAAAATGATGAGATAAAAGATTAAGGGCAAAGTGACAAATTTCATGGCAATCTATACAATCAAACACAATGTGGCACTAGAGTAAAAGTCAAGTGTCAAAGTCAATGTCAAGTCATATTTATCCTCTGGGGACCATTAATATATGGACAGAATTTCAAGGCAATCCATCCAGTAGTTGTTGAGATATTTCAGTCGGGACCAAAGTGGTGGGACGAATGACAGACATACTGACACTGCCATATAGAGGCGTGTTAGCGCGGCTAAAAACAGCATCTGATGTTTCATCTTTGTTGCAGATAGAAAATCCTTCTATGTAATTCTACATAATTGAAACTCTCTGTTCTTCTGATGTTTCAAGGAACTTTCCAGGGTCAGTTCACTGGTGGGATGCGTCACGGCTACGGTGTCCGTCAGAGCGTCCCCTATGGCATGGCGGCAGTTGTCCGCTCCCCTCTTCGTACCTCCCTGACCTCCCTTCGCAGCGAACACAGCAACGGCACCGTGTTGCAGCAAGACGTCCCCATCATCACCACCACCAACGCCTCAGGAGAGGAGACGCCCGTCGCCACCCCTACCCTGCTGGGACCATCCCGCGGTGGCTTCGCCCTGACCCTCCAGGTGGACCCAGAGGCGGTGAAACCCAAGAAGAAGGGTCTGTTTCGCAGGAGCTCTCTGCTGGGGAAGCTGAAGAAGTCCGACTCAAGCACCTCGCTGTCCAGCCAGAAGAGCAAGATCAGCTTCTTGAGGACAGACTCGGCTCTCAGCTCCAACGCCAGCGACACCAACTCCACCATCAGCATCGACGAGAGCCTGGCCGGAGCTGAGGATTTCCCCCCCGTGGAGGCCGACATTGACGCCACCACCACAGAGGTCTACATGGGCGAGTGGAAGAATGACAAGCGGTCAGGATATGGAATAAGTGAACGGTCCAGCGGGCTGAAGTACGAGGGCGAGTGGCTGAACAACCAGAGACACGGCTACGGCTGCACCACCTTCGCGGAGGGAGGGAAAGAAGAGGGCAAGTACATGAACAACATGCTGGTGAAGGCCATGAAGAAGAGGGTGATCCAGCTGAAGGGAACCAAGATCAAGCAGAAGGTGGAGAGGGCAGTGGAGGGAGCTCAGAGGGCCGCAGCCATCGCCAAGCAGAAGGCAGAGATCGCTGCTTCCAGGTAAGACGAGTCGACCTCGGGGACGATTCTCCTAATTCTGCTTGGACTTGTTCAGCAGTGACACGTTTATTTTTAACATTAAACCCAAACCACAGCACTGAGCATTCAATTTCCAGAAATACACCAATAATAAGACACACACTGCTTTCAGGGTATTTCCAAAGATATTAAACCTCTTCCTCACTTGTTTTTCTTAATCCAAACAAAGATGTTAATCTTGGCCTAGTTTAGCCTTTTGAACTTTTGAAGCCTGAAGTGTGTAAATAAGCTGTCACCATCTTGGTTTTTTGAAACCAGTAGAAACCATATTTGGAGGAGAAGGTGGAGCTGAGGAGGAGTGAGGGGTGGAGCTGACCTGCTCTGTACGCTATCCTGATTGGGTGGTACAGTCTGTCAATCACACAGTAACCACGCCCCCTTTACATCCCCTGCTTTATGGTCTATTTTCCTCTAAATGGACCATCATTTAAAAAATGAACATCATGTTGTATTGAAGACTTGAAACTAGAGACTGAGACCATAAACTCATTAGGAAAACCCTTCCCTTAAGGGGGGAAAGCAGTGCCGGTAACACTATTGATGTTATTTTCATTTAAAGAAAAAAGTAAGTGTCATTGACCACACCAGGTGTTGATGAGACAGGAGGCAACATGGCAAAGGTGTAAACTGTACACAGACGCCAAGGGTGGTGGGAGTTGTTTATGGTGGAATAATGACGCTGACCTTTATTCTGGTCACTAAAATATTTCAAAATCTGACACGTGATTATTTTTCTTTTGCCTCTTTTGCTGCCTGAGGTTGCAGAAATACTGATCTTACAAAATGTTCTGTCACGTTCACTGGATCTGAGCAGTGTCACAATATCAGTTCACAGTTCATCCTCCGACACGTCTCAGCTGAACTGGTTCCCCCGATGGGTTCGCTGTGAAAATGTGATCAGCATTACAGGAAGTTCACACCGTGACAAATGAGTGATAAATAAGGTCACCCCCCCCACACACACACATCAACATTTAGCATTTATAAGCAACCAACAAACATTTAGAAAAAGGTTTATAAGACACTCTGATGTATAAAGTTTCTATTAATGTACAGTATAGCTAACATGGCCCCACTTTATCTGCTCACAACTACATCATAGAGTTAAATACCATTTCTTAGGCCTTTATACGTTGCTTTTAAAAGCTAAATAGGGAAATATAAATAAAAAAACTATGATATTTTTTATTTTTACCCACATGGAAATCACATGGTGTGATTTCACTGACTTTACCTCATAGAAAGAGATGGTATGGGGGGGGCTTGGTTTATCTCAGAGGATTCAGCACAACCAGTAGAAAAAAAATCACAAATTCAACAAGCCAGATAAAACATGTTGATTAATGAGCCGTTGTTTTGGTGCTGATCACAATTAATCACTGATATTCCCTGTCTGACAAAGGCCGTCTATTTAAACCTATAAACTTGTGCTTTGTGAAATCAAGTCATCAAACAGTCAGTCAGGAAACGTGTATTGTTCATACGCGCACACGTCTACGTCCAGTTTGCCTTTGACCGTACAAGGCGTCGGTGTTTTTGTCCATAGTCGACTACAGCACCTGAAATAAGCTCAGTGTTTACAGCTGTGAGAGTTGCACTGATGAACCACAGAGCCCTGGTCCCAGCAGACTGAAATCTAAACATTGAACTCTGGGGATAAGCAGCATATAAGAGTAATGGGCCAGTGTTCATTGTGTCAGCGCTTTAAGATCAATCACAGCACGTCCACAGGCGCCTCGATGCAGCGCAGAAACACTTTGTATTTATGTGGCACCACTTTCAAACACCTCGGTGGCCTTCACAAACCAAACACACCCTCATAGGAAATACATCTTCCACTTCTTCACCATAGGTCAATGGATTTGGGCAGAGCTCTCATCGTGCTCTACAGGCTCTCCTGTGAAACTAAGCTAGCTACTGTGGGTGCTACCAGCTACCAGCTAACCTTAGCATTAGCCTGCCAGTTTAGTTTTAGTTTTCACTGCGTAAAAAAGAAATGACCCAAATTCAGTTGAGCGTAATAAATCATACCTGATAAATTAAATGATATTAAATTATTGAATAACTTTCTGGAAGCTTGTTCCCTCTTTGCTCAGCGTTCACACAAAATGACACGTCCAGTTTAGTGTGAATTTAGTTTTATGTCTCTTTCGGCAAAACGTGCAACTCACCTTACAGGAATTAAATTAACAGTAATGTCGATAAATTTGGGCAAAGCTCTCATCGTGCATCACAGACTCTCATGTGAAACTAAGCTAGCTACTGTGGGTGCTACCAGCTAACCTTAGCATTAGCCTGTCAGTTTAGTTTTAGTTTTCACTACATACAGAAATGACCCAAATTCAGTTGTGAGTAATGAATCATACCTTAAAATCCGTCTGATGTAATTTAAGTCAACACAGATTTTACTTTCTATTGTACAAGCTCCTTAATATACAGAACTGTTCAAAAGTCTGAGGCCACCCTTAGATATGTTGTTCGATCAAAGCTATAATGACCATATGTAATTATTTCTCAGTCTCTTTATTAGAATACAACCAGAAAATACAGGAAATGTGCTTCTATCGGCTAAAGCGTCAAGTATCCAGCGTGACCTCCTCTTACACTTGAGGAACCTGGCTCCCTGATTAATGTCATTGCTAACACGAGGTCCATGACACCAGGTTTTTGTTTTGTATAACACTCCAGCTACTGGAAGACCAGAGTGCTGAGTTTTATCATTTTATTCTACGTTATACCTCAACACCACTACATTTCAGAATCGGAGGTAAATATCGCACTTTATACTCCATTAGATTTATTTTGACAGCTGTAGTTATTGGAGACAGTTTCTCTTTTGAGCCTCTCAATTCATCCAATATCTCACAAATAAAATCCACAGTTTTATAATAAATTTTTATTTAAGAAAAGTCTTTATCCAAATTTGTATATTATGACTCTTTTTCTCCTTCAATCTTCTCATGACCACTTGTATTTATCTTCCCTTAGGTTGGGAATCACGGGCCTAAAACCACTGAACTAACTGTAAAGTAAAGTAGTTAAACACCACATCAGTAAAGTGTTGATGCATCAGTATTAACAGTAATGTTATTTTCTGCAGTATATCTCATTTTAAATCAGACTTTTACTCATAATGGAGTGTTTTTACATCGTTGTATTGGTATTTTCTCTGAAGTGGATGATCTGAATACTTCTCCCCCACTGTGGAAAACTAACTAAACAACAGCTACTCTGGAGTCATCCTGAAAATTAAACTGAACTCCATTATTATATAAGCAGTGGAGACATGACACATCTGTTCCTGGCAGCACTTTCCTCACTCTATGATCTTTTGGCAAAGAAGTCTAGGGTTTAAAATACATGTAGGAGCTGTGCACTGCATGGGAGCCCAGACCTGGCCTCTTCAGGTCCAGTGAGCTCAGGGCTCGCTGGTATTCAGACGCTGTGTGGACATTGTTCTGTTGCGTGGGCTGGCAGCGGGGCGTCTGGAGGAGGACCTGTGTGGCAGGGCAGAGTGTAAATGACGCAAACGCAGGGGCCCCGTGGTCACAGAGGAGCCCTGACTAAATATGGACAGGCACACTCCTGCTGTATCACAATCACAGGGGAAT
>CM076651.1:1825210-1843570 GCA_038496675.1 Rachycentron canadum
ACACACTGTACTGCTGATACGAGCAGTTTGTGGTGGTGAGCTGGTTCCTAACATTTGTAAACAAAGTTCAGCTCTGACTGTGTGTGTGTGTGTGTGTGTGTGTGTGTGTGTGTGTGTGTGTGTGTGTGTGTGTGTGTGTGTGTGTGTGTGTGTGTGTGCAACTGTAAGTTACTTACTTAATGAGAAATACTGTCACAGAGTTAATTAATTAGAGAAAATGATGAGATCTCCGAAGCTATTACTTGTCCGAGCTCTTACCAATGTTGCAATAATGAGGTTGTAATTAGCACTTAGCGTATGCGTATTTTGGCAAAGCGATTTAATTACAACCAGAAACATTTAGTCGTCTTTTTATAGAAACTAAATCACTCTTTCACACTCCCTCTCCCTCCCTCTCTCAGTGCACAGGACCCTCCACAAAGATCCAGTGGCACATGCCAGAATGACAGAATATCTCTCACTGCAGGACAAAGGCAGGAGACAGAAAACAGACAGTTGCGGAGCAGCAGGGCTCGTGTGAAGGGGGAGGCTTTCACATTTGTCTGTGCGGCAAAGCATATACATTACAGAGAGATTTATGGCGTCGATTATTCTGTGAGCTCATAGCTTTGGGTGTTGAAGACGCAGCTGAGGCCTCATGAGTGCAACCAGCGTCTCCTTGAGGACGCACTGAAAGCATAAGGGGTATTTAGGTCACAGTGTCAAATGGCATGTTTGGTTGCAGAGAAAAGCTGAAAGACCAACACAGACCGCAGCAGTTTTACAACTTAAAGAGCCACTCTGCAACTATTATGATCTGTTTTAACCTGTTGTTCCCTCAGTCGACTGTATAATAACACAAGGAAGGAGTCGCTCGCAGTGATGAACCCCTTTTACTGGCTTGTTTCGTAGCATCATTCCCAGCTAATCTTCTCTTATTTTACCAAATCTATTAATGTATGTCCTGAATGTTCATCCATCTATTATTTATTATATACTGCTTATCCATCTGTCCCATCTGAGGCGAGGGCGGCTCCATTTACAGAGACAAACAGCCAATTAACCTGACGTTCTTGTCTTTGGACTGTGGGAGGAAGCTGGAGAACCTGGAGGGAACCCATGCAGGAACAGAGAGAACATGCTGACTCCACACAGAAAGGGATTCGAACGCAGAACCTTCTTTCTGTTACTATTCACTTCACCTCTTAATTTAAACCGACAGTTTCAGTTGTTTTGTGATGAACTGAACGCTTCACTTTAACGCTGCCTCTTTATCCTTTATAAGCTCGATATGAACATTTAACACACTAATGTAGTTGATGCACAATATAATAAGTGTTTTAATAATGTCTGTAAATCCCATGGACACCTACGATCAGAGGCAGGTGTATAAACAGACAATGAGTGACAACATGGTAAAGTGCGTTTTCAATAAATAGAGTTTGTTTGTTTTGTTTTTTAACTCATGTCAGGGGTGGAGAAATATACCAGATCATATGATTTAAAAAACCTCTGCTGGAAGATAATCTGTGTTCAGATTATAACAATCCCCATATTAAGCATCTTTGCTTCCCAGTTTTAGCAGCTTTAACCACATCACATCTGGATAGTGAGGCTGGTTATCTGGTGGTTAAATGTTTTTTTTTTTTTCTTCTTTTGCAATGGAGGGGGGGTGCGGTGGGGGCGGGGCAAGTGATGGTTTTCTCTACTCAAGTCTGGGGTTTCTGCTCATTTATGGTGCTCAGAGCTGGAGACTCACTATGAGGCATCGATAGACTAACACTCAGTGGGTTGTGAATGGTGGTGAAGCAGCTGCTGAAGATGCTTTACTGACACAGTGTCTGCTGCTTGTCCACGTGTCAGATTAGACTCAGACAAAACGTAACACATTTACATCAGAATCAGTAAAAGAAGTGAAAGTTCTCAGAGTGATTTACTGTTTTAGTGTCAGAGACACAGACTGTTTATAAAAATGAACATTGACTCCAGGTCTGTAACTTCTGAAGAGCCTTAAACCTCCATTCTCTCTAATGACCATCAGGGGGCGACTCCACTGGTTGTTAAAGAAGTCAGATTGTATTGAAGTCTATGGGAAAATGTCCCTACTTCTCCTTGATTTATTAGCTCAGTAAACGTTTTCCTAATGAGTTTATGGTCTCAGTCTCTAGTTTCAAGTCTTCAATACAACATGATGTTCATTTTTTAAATGATGGTCCATTTAGAGGAAAATAGACCAGAAAGCAGGGGGTGAATTAGGGGGCGTGGCTATATTTTATTACTACAAGGATATTTTGGCCAGTTCTCACAACTTTAAAGGATCGACTGAAAGTTAAGACTTGGTTGTGAGTTTGAAGAATTAGATTTAGGTCGGGTTGTGGTTCGGTGACAGTTCAGGTTATGTCACAAATGAAGAACACAAACGTGTGTGATTTAGTGCCAACTTGTACCATCGCCTTAGAAATCATAACTAAATGCTTGTTGTAAACAGCAGTTGTTGATATTCTAACTATTATAACAACATTTTATGAGTGTGATTGTTGGTGTGAGTTTGAGAGAACAGGGTGGTTCCTGGAAGAGGAGGTGCTGACTGTGTGTGGACAGGTGGAGCTCATCTATATCAAACAGGGAACCTCAGGAGTCACTAATTGTTCCAGTGGGAAGCAACTTCCCCTCCGAGTCTTCAAGTGGACCAGGAGGCTATTTTCAGCTCAGTGTAAAGTTACAGTATGTCAAGTATCCACAGAGTAATCACAATCAGTAATTCTCCCAGTTAATGTGGGACAAATAGCAGCAGCCTTGATCCCCCAGCCTTCAGCTGCCAGCTTTTCAGGTTTTTAGCTCTGGGGATGTTCACCACTTTGTTCCAGACTACAATATCTCAGCAATGGATCGTTATGAAACTTTGCTCAAACATTCATGGCTCCCAGAGGATGAACCCTTCTGATTAACACCTTCTATCTTGCTTGTTTATCTCGCTTGTTTATTGATTCCCCCGATGTTTCTTCTGTTGCCTCCACAAGGTTGACATTTTTGGGTTCTGGTAAAACATTTGAAAAGTTATCAATTGGATTTCCATGACATTCATGTCAGGAAATTATGAAACTGTCCCTGAAACAGGAAAAATGTGCAACTTATGAGTCTGAATCTAAATGAATTTTTTTGAGGGCAAGTCGTCAACAACTATTAAATAACAATGGATCCTATGTATTTTGTTGATCAGCTGACTTTTCCTTTTGCACCACCATGAGGTTGACATTTATCATTTTGAACAAAATGTCTCTCCAACTGTTCTAGTTTCACTAAAAGGTCCAGATTAGTTCTGTTACCCGTTCTTCAGTAATTTAAGGGTTAAAGCTTGAGACACAAACAGAAAATCCAGAGTTTAAATCCGGGCAAATAAAAACAAACACACTGCTGTACTGTTGTGGCAACTCTCTCCTGTTGCCCCCTCTCTTTCCTGTCCAATAAAAATACATGTGATGATGAATGTTCTGATGACGGTAACAGCAGTAATTCATTGTCTTGGCGGAGGCGATAAAAGCTTTTTATTTATTTCTGTCCCAACTCAGCAGCAGAAAACGACACCTCCTCTCTAATAATAGCTAATATAACTAATTTGCCATCTCACCGGCAGCCACTTACCCCCGGCCTTCATTTCAACATGATTGAATACTATAAACAAGCCCTGTGCTGAGGTGCTGTTTGTCAGCGTTGAACAGTTTTAAGCCATTGTTCATGGTCTGTTTTCTGTTTGATAAGAAATGTTCAACCAACCTGCATTCAAATATATAATATATAATAATTCTACATAATAATAACAAATAGCATTCAGTCAAATGGGCTATGAAATGACAGAAAACAGTAAAACTATGTACATTTTTCCAGATCCCAATGAATCTACCACTCATTTGTTTTTTACAAGCATTAGATCAAATAGTTTACTATAACACTTATAAAGAAAACCAGCAAACATCAGTTTTTCTGTTTGAAAAAGGGGAAAACGTCTGAGAAAGTGTAATTTTATCATGATTTTTTTTTTTTCGGCTCATTGAACTGTGAGTTTGACGTCTAACTATGAAGCTACAACCAGCAGAAAGAAAACTTAAACATTTGAAACCAGAAAATAAAGACAAAGACAACAAGTTGTGTTTGCGTGTGTGGGTGTGTGTGTGTGTGTGTATTTGAACTTCTTTTTGGTAGTTGTGTTTAATAAGGGGTGTCATGTTGATTAGTGAACTTTAAAGGTGCTAACAGGCAGATTTTTTTTTTTTTTACATTCGTACAGAGCCTAGCTAACACCTCGTTTCGCTAAGCTAAGCGTCTCCTGGCTATAGTTTTAGGACCAATACCACTCTAAAGTCCTCATGGTAAGTACAGTGTTTACAGCCTGCAGCTGGTTAGCCTAGCTTAGCATGAGCAGCTCACCTGGCTCTGTCCAAAAGTAACAAAGTCCACCTACCACCACATCCGAAGCTCACAAATTAACAGCTTTTATCTTGTTTGTTTAATCTGTTGGTGGATCTGTTACTTGCTTCTGCTTTCGGTGTTTGTTCTAAACTAAACCATCACATTTGGTTATGTTCATATTCGATGGACAGATGTTAAACTCTTATTTACGTTCTCGTTCTGTGTTAGATACCTGCACAAATGTCATTTCAATGCGAGTAGATAACCATCACATCAAAATGGCTTGACTACTGCATCTGTGCCCTGCAGGACGGCCCATTCAAAGGGAAAGGCAGATGCAGCGGAGCAGGCGGCTCAGGCCTCCAACAGCGAGTCCAGCATTGCCAGACTGGTGGCTAAAGAGCTCTCCCCTTCCTTCTTCCAACCAGGTCAGTGGACATCAGGGTTCATCTGTCAGGAAATCTGCAATATGGATAAGAGCGCAAAAGAAATACCAACTCTAGGTTTTATATTCAATCCATTTTCATGGTGTGATCCTGCTGGAAAAATACAGCACTGGCTTTTATATAGTTCAACATTTATTTTTACTGTAAATTTGATTCCCCCCCCCCCCCCCCCCCAAATAACAAACAGAAAAATCACATTAGTTCAATGTAAGTAGTGCACAAAACTATTTTTATTCAAGTGGAGTGAAGCTGGCAAATACAATACAGTTTTAACACATATATGTATAATTTTATGACAAACCACTAACTTTGGATCTGGTTTTATACTTTGTCCCTTTACATACCTTCAGCCTCTGTTAGTGGATCCTTCAGCTGAGGCTCAGTACAAGGGTAGTAACATTTGAATGTCTAAAAAAAGGAACATCTTATTGGGTTGAAGGGATAATATCAGTTTCATTGCGAGTCTGGCAACACACACTTACACATTCGCACAAAAGCACAGCAGCCATTTTGGAGACTCTTGCAGTTTAGTCCTGGTTCTTTCTCAGCAGAGATTTCCAGCCTTCAGGCCCGAATGAGCTCTGCTTCCTCCACCATGGAGATAACAACACAGACAGACTGCATCAGCGTTGTCTGCTTTATCTTCACTGGGAAAACAATGAACATTTACAAAATAACATGAGGACCTGATACATATTTCTCTTCTCCACAAAAAGCACCGTCTGTGCAGAAAAAGCCTGATTTATATTTAATTGTCTTTACTATAGAGTTTTATTATTGTCCAAAAACTATTTAAAAACGCACCAAAGAACTGCTGCCATTCATTTACACACATGTATGTATGTACACACACAGTTATTTTGATTCACTGTCCGACTGCCAGAAATACTCAGCAGAGCTACAAATGGGTATTAATCCACTGCTGAAAATAGTCCCCAATAAACCCAGTTTGCTCCTGCTTTAGTCCCCAGCTGTTATAGGACATTGCTGAGCTTATTTAAAAAAGAAACTATATATCTGAGACTTGTTTTTAAAGATTTATGTCTCCGGAAGAAACAGAAAGAAGGTGAAGTAAATATGAATCAAAAATAGCAGAAAATATGAAAAAGAAGAAGAAAATATAGTGTTGGATTTGATATTTTGGGATGGGATTGTGATTTATACTTATATTTATACTGGAACTTACTGATGCCTAATTGAAGGTAGCAATTTAAAGAATGTTTATTAGATGTATTATATTACCTGATTATTATTACAGAGAAATGTAAAATATTTTTTAGATTTTATCTGAAGCTAATTTCTAATTTTTTTTTTTTTTGGGTACTCCTATATACAGAAATTGCTTATTAATATATATTTCATATGTACATTACAATGTGTATCTGTATTTATAAACTATAGCTGTCATAGAAATACCCTCTGAAACGTAGAGGAGTGACACTAAAGAGGTAGAAAATGGAAATAATCAAGTAGAAATACCTCAGAAATCTACCAGCAGGACAGTGTTAGAGTAAACGTGCTTAGTTACTTTCCTCCTTGTCACAGTTAAGTTTTTTCTTTAGCGTTTATTTTACTAACTTTTCTCTTTGATTTTAATTTGAAATCAAATTTCTATCCAGTAAAGCAGAAGGTGTGTAAAGGTTTGAGGGACAGCAGGGATATATCTAAAATAAAATGGCCTCCTGTGGTTGTTCTCTACCTTAATTAGTCTTTGTTAACTAGGAAATAGTATATTTTTATGAAGTTGTGACTCTAATTGTTGTGTATGTGTCATAAACTCTAATATCCTGGTCTCACCCAGGTCCTGAGTATCTGAAGAAGAGAGTGCTGCAGGAGGTTGTGGAGGGCAGCGAGAACACAGACACTGTCATGCATGAGCCGCTCTTGGCTGAGGAGGAGCCCATGCCCACCCCGCCTGAAAGCCCTTTCATGAACGAACTGGACAGCCTGATGCCTGGCTCATCCCCAGGCCGCACGCCCTCCCCCAGCCCGGGCATCACCGTGAAGGAAGACCCCAACCTTCTCGGTCCAGGAGGCTGGAATGAAGACAAAGCCAATAAAGGTGGTGGCAGTAAAGGTAGCAGTAAACCCAACAGCAGGTCCAGCAGCCGCCCCACGACCCCTTCGACCTCCCTCTCTGCTCCCACCTCAGCAGCACCTGAAGGAGGAGGGGGCCCCAGCAGCCGTGGCCCCTCGCGTACCCCCAGCCGTCAGAGCAACAAGAACGAGCAGGGCTCCGACCTGGAGATCAAGCCCCTGCAGAAGTTTGATTCAGAGGCAAAAGCTCCAGACGTCACTCCTGCTGCTGCCTCTGTAAGGAATAGCCTCATCTCTGAAGATGAAGAAGAAGCTCCACGCCCCACCTCCAAAGTGCCTAAAGCTGAACCCAAACCAGCCGAGCTCAAAACTGAAAGAGCTCCATCAACCCACGAACGAGTGCCCGCTGTCCTCGAGAACAAAGTGGAGTCCAGGGAGGTGAGCAGGCCATCCAGCAAAGCAGAGACAAAGCCATTATCAAAACGGCAACCCAGCCCAGCTCCGTCCCCAAAACCTGCACCCAAACTTGAACCTAAACCCTCAACAAAGCAAGTGGAAGCCAAAGCCATTGTTGCCAAACCAGCCCCGAAGGTGGATCCCAAAGCAGACGCCCGACCGAAGACCATGGTGTCAAGCCAGAATAATGTGGTGGCTGCAGAGTCTTTGGAGCTGGAGGTAAGACAGTAACTACACATAACATTTACAGTGTCAGTTTGTCAGTCGGCCTCCAACTTCGGTCCAGAAATATCTCAACAATTATTGGACAAGTTGCCAGGAAGTTTTGTACTTATGTTCACAGTCCCAGAGGAAGATGCCAAATGACTCTCGTGATCCCCTGGCTTTTCATGTTCCTGGTTAGGGTTAGTAGATATGAGAGTGGCATCAATCTTCTCATCCAACTCTCAGCAATAAAAGTGAAGAAGAACCTGAACTTAAAGGTCCATACGGTCTAAAGGTAGATGTTAAAGGTCCATACGGTCTAAAGGTAGACGTTAAAGGTCCATACGGTCTAAAGGTAGATGTTAAAGGTCCATACGGTCTAAAGGTAGATGTTAAAGGTCCATACAGTCTAAAGGTAGATGTTAAAGGTCCACAGTCTAAAGTTAGACCTCCATTTGGTCTTTGATTATATAGCAGGTATCAAAGAAGAAACTGAGCCTTAAAACCAGCCGTCATGACTTCTGGAGCTTTGTGATGTCACAAGATTGGATCAGATCCTCTCTTCTGATTGGCTGATTGACCTGTTGTTACCAAAGCTTCAGAGAGAAGCCTGAGAGAGGAGATGTTAAACCACACTGAGATGGTTTCTTCTGGATGGTATCTTCTTATGGGGATCATAACTAAACACAGTCTCACTTGGTCAAACAATATTCATTCTCATACCACACCTTCTTTCTTTGTTTTCAAGGGCCCAAACACCATAATGATCTGCATGGTCATCCTGCTCAACATTGGTCTGGCCATTCTCTTCGTGCACATTTTGTCATGAGATGTTTTCCACCACCTCAGGTAATATATTCAATGTTCAACCAATTAACTCACACAAGCACAGCCTTTCTCAAAGTGTGGTCCGTGGACCGCCTGGGGTCTCTCTCTCTCTTTCTATCGGACCGCTAAAAGTAAATCTGCTGAAATCTGCTGTTTCATGTTTAATGTG
The DNA here is from genome assembly GCA_038496675.1 of Rachycentron canadum. NCBI lineage: Eukaryota > Metazoa > Chordata > Actinopteri > Carangiformes > Rachycentridae > Rachycentron > Rachycentron canadum. The sequence continues at coordinate 1,833,737 of CM076651.1, forward strand.
GTGTTTCTCAAGCTGAGACTGACCCCAGAGCCGACTGCTGAGCGGCGTGGGGCTTTCAATGTCATGTAAATGTAAATTCGACCATTTTTTTTTTAATTGGCTGTTTCTCACGTAGCTTCGTCAGTCGACAGTTTATGTTTTATGACATATACATAGGAAATGATGAGGATGAGCTAAATGTTTCCAGTTATCAGCCTGTTAACTGTCAAACATCGTTGACCGGAGGCTGAAGACCAGGTCAATTAAAGAGAATCATCTGAAACCTCCGACACAACAGGAAGTGATGAGTTTTACTAAGACCTGTTTGATCACGTATCAGTGTTTGACTGTGTGAGTGTTGTAGTGATGTTTATGCTCTGCATTAGCTGGCGGTGAACAGATAGCCGAGTGGACGAGGGCCTCACTATTTGTATGTTTGATCCCCGATCAGATGGAATATTTGCTTTGCTTTTCTAAATCCTCATTCTCTGTTTTGTCAGTGAACTGTCCAATAAAGACATCAAAATGCAAAAAAAAAAAATCAAATAAAACAAAAAAGCTCACCACACCACAGCTGAAGCAGCAGCCCTGTTGGCGTTGGGGGATGTTTGCGACTTAGCTGCTCCCTGAGGTTTATGTTAGTGGCTCAGTCGTCGGTTTGAGAAACACCGCACAAGCACCACACGCAAGTTTTCATGATCTAAGACGAACTGTTGGTTTGCTGCAGGTCACCACAGTGTTGGAGAGATGGAGTTCGTCCTCCTCAGTAAGGACCCGAGATCATAGAGACCACTGAGGACGGGGAGGTGGGGTTCATACAGACAACCACGTGTAACCTGAAGGTTTTAGTTGGTGTGACTGTGGGAGGCTCTGTGAAGCTCTTCTCTTACCAGAGGTGAAAGAAACTGAAGGACATTGACTTGAATATGATGATATTTGTATGTTATTGTGTGAGGGGAGGGGCTGTGGGCTGGATGGTAGAGTATGTCTCAGTGCCTAATGCACAGTGTGTCAAAAACTAAACCTGAATTGGACACACCTCTCCCAACACTGATCAGATCAGAGTAGACAAACTCGGTAGATAATTACGTTTTGTCACAAGATGCTTGTCGCCGCTGAAGAAACGTTGATCACACATACAAACTTAATATTCTCTCCGCGACACCTTGAGCCCGATCGTTTAGACACAGCCGCAGCAGACGTGTGAAGGACTTGGGAGTGATTTGTGTCACTGTCATTGTTTTAATCATCTGTCCACTGTTTTGATAAAAAGCTGAAAACGATGAATGAAATGTGTCAGAAACCTGTGCGTTCGATCAAAGCTCTGTAAAAGCCAAGTTGGTTTTTTTTTTTTTTTTTTTCATCTTTCTGCTCTTAGAGTCAGATTCGGCTGCAAAAAAAAAACAACCTGTTTTTGAGACTGTGGTGTTCGACACTGTGATATTTTCTATTTTCAATGGGATTCATATGCATTCACTGTCTTTGGGAGCTGATCAACCAAACAGAGACGGAAATAGGAAGCTGCTGAGTTTCACTGCTTTTGTGTACGTGCTGTAAGTTCCCGTGGTGCTCGTCGTGCAGCACCCAGGTGGTTTTAAATGAGTTGTGTATGTTTTGCGATAGAATAAGCTGGGCTTCATCTGATTTAAATCACAGTATGTTGTAGTGTTGCAGGTCTGTATTCATACCGTAGAGGCAGCAGGAGGCAGGTTGGGACGATGATGCGTTTGCCTGTGAGCTTCGTGTTTTCATGTGTAGAAAACCGTCCACTCTTCCACTGCATTGTATTCAGGGCCTGTTGTGCTTTGTGCACCAAATACGAGTTCAACTTTTGTACGCATGAGGGCACTTTGTGTGTATGGGTCTGTATTTTTGTACCATTTTGAAGTGCACATCTTTTCAGCATTCAAAATCTTCTGTCTGATTTCACCGTCACAGAAATACACAACCCTAAATTTATTTATTTCCCACAGGAGTCGGTCAGATTTACCTCGTGATCTGTGAGATGGAGGAAAATATAGAAAGATTTGTTAACTCCATGTCTTACACTGAGAAAAGCACTCTTCCAATGTGCTGCTGTCTTTTAGCCATGAATACATGGGTTTTAATTAAAAAGAGGTTTTTAGCTGAAATTGTTTTTGCCTTTGAGTTTGCAAATTAACACACAGACCACTTGTTTATAGTTTTCATGCAAAAAAAAAAACTTAAAACGCAGATTTTCATCCAACTGGCAGATGAACTCAATGGTACGTGCAATAAATCTAGTATTCGTACAGGTCGGTGTAAAAATGTAGAAGCCATTTTGTTTTGTCAGATTTAGTGCGTTAATTAAAAAAAAATTAAAAAATTATAAAATCAATGCTGAATTTGAAGAAATTTGCATTTGTGTGGCCAAACCTGGTCAAAGCTACGAAGCTCAGAAGAAATAAAAACTTTTACAACACTTGTGAATGTGTTATGTTTGACTTGTCGTCTACGCACCGATCGGTCGTTATCCAGAAGAAATCCAGTCTAGTAACAGCAGAACTAAGTATTTTTAAACACCACCTGTTTGCCAGCATGGGACGTCCCCCATCCCTCCCTCGGGCCAGTGAATACCACACCCTATTTTAAAACCAGGCCAGGGTTAGATCTGCCTCTTCAGACAGTTCTCACAAAATTAACAATTCACACTTCAATTACACCACAAAAGAAGAAAATCTCCAAATGGTCGACTGAGTATTTGATGTCGAGAGAAGGTCCTAGTCCTTAGTATCTAATCTACAGGCAACAGTTGGTCTGAAGTCTGCCTCTGTAGCAGAGTGGACTCAAAACATGGGCTGGACACCACTGCCCCCAGGTGACTGAAGAGAGTAGAGCAGCAAGATCATCGGGTCCGAGTGGGTTAGAGCCTCCAAGTTATAACCACATTGAAAGGGTCTAGATATGTTAAATGTTGAACAGTGGCTGAGAAGGTGTGTTTGAATGCACCAACAGAGCATCAGCACCTCTGTGGTATGAGTTAAAGACAGAAAACTGTACAGTCAATGAACAAGCTTTTATTTTGACATTAATAAAAGGCACAGATCAGATTGACAGAAGGGAATGTGTGGCTTGTTTAATACTCCTCTCCTTCATCATCATCATCATCTCCCATACTATCTGTTCCAACCTCCTCATAATCCTTCTCCAGAGCTGCCATGTCCTCTCTGGCCTCGGAGAACTCTCCCTCCTCCATACCCTCACCCACATACCAGTGAACAAAGGCACGCTTAGCGTACATCAGATCGAACTTGTGGTCAAGCCGAGCCCAGGCCTCTGCAATAGCAGTGGTGTTGCTCAGCATGCACACGGCCCTCTGGACCTTGGCCAGGTCTCCACCAGGAACCACGGTGGGTGGCTGGTAGTTGATGCCGACCTTGAAACCAGTGGGGCACCAGTCCACAAACTGGATGGTGCGCTTGGTCTTGATGGTGGCAATGGCAGCATTAACATCTTTGGGCACCACATCACCACGGTACAGAAGGCAGCAAGCCATGTATTTACCGTGGCGAGGGTCACATTTCACCATCTGATTGGCTGGCTCGAAGCAGGCGTTGGTGATCTCAGCCACTGAGAGCTGCTCATGGTACGCCTTCTCTGCTGAGATGACAGGGGCGTAGGTGGCCAGAGGGAAGTGGATACGGGGATATGGCACCAAGTTGGTCTGGAACTCTGTCAGATCAACATTGAGGGCACCATCGAAACGAAGGGAAGCAGTGATGGAGGACACAATCTGACTGATCAACCTGTTCAGGTTGGTGTAGGTAGGACGCTCGATATCGAGGTTCCTACGGCAGATATCGTAGATGGCCTCGTTATCTACCATGAAGGCACAGTCAGAGTGCTCTAGGGTGGTGTGGGTGGTCAGGATGGAGTTGTAGGGCTCCACCACAGCGGTGGACACCTGGGGAGCTGGGTAGATGGAGAACTCCAGCTTGGACTTCTTGCCGTAGTCCACGGACAGACGCTCCATCAGCAGGGAGGTGAAACCGGAGCCGGTGCCACCTCCGAAGCTGTGGAAGACCAGGAAGCCCTGAAGACCAGTGCACTGGTCGGCCTGAGGACGGAGAGAGAGACAATACATCAGATACATTATCACACAATATTAGTTTGATATCTGGGGTCAAAATTAGAAACAAACAAACTCCCGATACTAAGTTACTCACCAGTTTGCGGATCCTGTCCAGCACCAGGTCGATGATCTCTTTGCCGATGGTGTAGTGTCCACGGGCGTAGTTGTTGGCAGCATCCTCCTTACCAGTGATCAGCTGCTCAGGGTGGAACAGCTGGCGGTAGGTCCCAGTGCGCACCTCATCTGCAGAGACACATTCAGTCAGAAATGACTCAAAGGTTTGATTTAAAGAAATAAAATGAGGTATCTGTGTTTAATGAGAGTTTACCGATGACAGTGGGCTCCAGGTCGACAAAAACAGCCCTGGGGACGTGCTTTCCAGCTCCAGTCTCACTGAAGAAGGTGTTGAAGGAGTCGTCTCCTCCTCCAATGGTCTTGTCACTGGGCATCTGTCCGTCCGGCTGGATCCCATGTTCCAGGCAGTAAAGCTCCCAGCAGGCATTGCCAATCTGGACACCAGCCTGACCAACGTGCACTGAGATACATTCACGCTGTGGAGAGAGAGAAAAAAAAAAAAAAAAGTTTATTTGTAGGCATTTATTTTGTTACAAATTCTTAAGAGGGAAATTAAATGGGGTCAGTTGGCTGAAAAGCTCCATTATAGTCAGTTCTTGTGCTATTTTTGACCAACAAGGTGCTGAGAGCTACTCATCACATGTTGGCGACGTGCTCTGCAGCTAATGCGTGATCGGAGGAGGAAAAAGGCTCTTTTGTAGAGAACCAGATACCAGAGTATCATGACTTATGTCACCTGACACATTCAGTTACCCTGATACAATGCACAAGAAAGAAAACTTTCCCAACAAAGTTTTGTGGTGGAACAAACCAAACACAGCTGTAGTTCAACAAAAGTGGGCCTTAACATGAAAGATTGAAAATCAAAGCGTTTACTGAATAGGTTTTGTCTGAAAAGCCTGTGGTTGCAGTTTCATACAGGCCAGGCCCCATGGAGGGATTACTGAACAGGCCTGCCAGGCCGGGCCACCACCCACGCACACAGGCACCCACCCGACTGACCTCAGGGGTCCCTGGGTTTCTGATTATGTATAAAGTGACTAAACATCTCACAGTCTGAGCCCAGAAAGACATGAATAAATAAAATCACTAATAGACCAACGTGTCTGGGGTCCATTTAGTTTGGGGGTGCTCTGTAGGACAGAGGAGGGTGGGGGTGGGGGGCTTAACCTGTCTGTACCCCGGGGATCATTTAGTCACTATCCATCGGTGCCGGAGCTTTCGACCAGGCGGTAAAGCTCAGGGATGTTTCAGGCTGGAAGCACAGTGACCTTCTCCAACTGGGTCAATGAGCAGACGGGAAAAGCAGGAAACTGGCAGCCATGACTGAACCATGACTGAACCTGAAGTTGGGCCGTGTCCTGTGGACTTACATTAACCCAAGTTACGGTTAAAACGATACAAAAAAAAACTAAAAAGGGACGTGATGAAGATGAGGTTTGATCAAACCGTCCGACATTTTTTTTTTTACTGTTGTTTTGGGTCAAAGCTTAAAAAAAAAAAAAAGTACAAAAGTTGATACCGGTTCGCTGCCCTGAAAAGACTCATCATAAAAGTCTGTGACAGGCAACGAAAAAGTACGTTTGAAGCACTCACCATGTTTTCGGAAGCAGCGGTGAAGAGGAGGTCGGATTAAAAAGAGGAAGAGGCGCCGTTAGCTCTTACAAGTCGGGCTTTAGGCGTCCTGTGTAAGAAGTAACTGAAGCGGCGCGGCTGGGCGGGGCCTTTTATAGCCTCCGAGCCGGCGGAGGCGGAGCCGCTCGATCATTGGTCAAACGGTCGTGTGAGCCCGTTTCCTATTGGTTGGAGCGGAGCAGCGTTGTCTTCCCCTTGAAGCGCCACGAGCTCCCGCAAGAAAAGTGAAGCAATCCAACGTGTGTCAGAAATGATGCGTTCACGGGCCTCGGGAGAAACAAACCGTGCAAACATTGTTCTGATATTAGCAATAACCGTGTTGTCCCACCATTATTATAATATAACTAAATCCGTTTACTATAGGACATTTTTTTATCTTATGACACTTTATACTTTTCCTACATTTTTATGTAACTATTGTGCTCCACTACTCCAATACACTTACATAAAATATTCACTTTTTTATGCACTAGTATATAAAAGTAAATGGATGAAACTGACATTATCATCAACCTACACTCACTGACCTATAATGGCAAAGTAAAAACATGCTTTTAGAAATGTTTGCAAATGTATTAAAAATAATCCTCCGTAGGGGAATTAGCTCGATCACGAGCGCCTGGTGTTTGCCTGACAGTCGTTGAAGTTCTGCCAAAAGAGTTCAGTTTTTTGTCTCATTGGATCAGAACATGTTTTTCCTCATGATCTCAGATGTCCTTGGAGTAACACGCATAGACACTCCAGATCTTTGTTCCACAGGAAACACCCAGATTTAAAATGACATCTCTGGTGGTCAGCCGTTAAAGAAATGCAGTGGTTTGATGAAGGTTTGGATGACATTAAAGGTGTTTCATAGGTGTTCGTGAGTCTCATTGTCTCTCATGTCCTTCAAACATAACAGGGCCTCACATAACTTTCTCTTATTTTGACTCAGCTGTTTCTGTAAATCTGTGAATTATCTGGAAGAGGAAAACATTTCTCAGTTATAGCTCATTGTAATAGTGTATTTTTTCATGTGGACATATATTTTACTTGGTGCATGAAGCCTTGGGACGTCAACGTTTGTCCTCCTGAACTTCTCTCACCACCAGAGGTCCTCATTTACTGAGATATCCTTCCCTTCCTTCACTGTCATCAGTCAGAAATCAGCTTGATGAGGATACTTATGTGTAGCAAGACATAAAAATGCTATAATGCTGATTACAAAGAATCTATTGACCATGAAGCAGTGAGCTCCACCACATTGTCACATTATAGTCCAGAACATTAAAACACAATTTGAACTTCATTATTTCTATTTCTTTACAAGCTAGTGATTAAAGTGATGCTCATGCTCCTCTTCCTCCTCATCTTCCCCCTCAGCTGAGTCAGCCCTGATCACCTGATCATCTTTCTCAGGGGCAGAACACATGCACTGTCTTCCTGGTCTAAACAGGCCAGAGATCGACTGACGATGGTTAAAATGATAAATAGAAGAGCAGCTGGTGCCATCCGGATTAAAAAAAGATTTAGATTCAGTGTTTACAGGACACTGTGTGCTCACAGGGTACAAACTGTCCATGGGTTTAACAGAGTGTATGCATTTTACTTTGTCTTTCTTTGTTTTGTTTTTTTTAATTAATATTAATTTTCTCTTGTTAGGTCAATCACTGCTTATTTCAAACCATAATTTTAATGTTACATTAGACACTTTATGTGGACAAGCTAATGGATTTTGTGGTGTAGTATAGATCCTAATGCTGAATAAACATATTTTGAGATGTACTTGTATATATAAGGTTTTCTGTGTGTATAGGACGAGTGTTGTTCACTCTCAGGCTTTGAGAAGCAAACACCTCTCATTGTGTACATTTGGTCAACACTGCTGCACTAACATCAACATCTTGAATTATATAATAAACGTTCTTTATGCCTTGTTCTTCTGTTGCTGTTAAAAGGATCCAACATGTCATGATGTTGTTCACAGTCTGTTAAATCACCAAGTCACCGGTTTCATCATAACTGAACCAGTCTCATTGCAGATGCCACAATAAAGATGTAACCTGACATGAGAAAGGATTTTACTCATCTTAACACCGTATTATTGTGAAGAGGTTGACTAAGGCCAAATACTGAGCATCTGTCTTTGTAAATTCCAGTAGTTTACAGATGATTTACTGGGATTAAGATCAGTTTGTTAGATATTGAAATGAAATCTGAACACAGACAGGTGACAAAACAGAAAACCATGGAGAAACAGGATCACGTCCCCATTCATAGGGCACAAGGGGTTACTGAATGGTTTGATTGGTATTAAAAAGATGTGAATCATATCCTGAGTCACTCACCAGATCTCAACCTACCAGTTTGTGGCAAACACATGCTCTGTCACTCAAAGAGGCCACGCCCTCAATTATCCAATTATCCATCCATTCATTTCCTCCTGCTTATCTGGGGGTAGGGTGCAGTAGGAAAAGCAGTGGATTTCAGACATCTCTCTCCATAGCAACGCTTTCCAGTTCCTCCTGCAGGATCCCAAGACGTTCCCAGGGCAGATGGGATATGTAGTCTCTCCAGCAAGTTCTGGGCCTACCACAAGATCTCATCCTGGGTGGACATGCCCCGAAAGCCTCCAGAGGAAGGCGCCCAGGATGCATCACCCTTATCAGACGCCCGAACCACCTCAAGTTTCTCCTTTTAACATGAAGCAGCAGCAGAGTTGGACATTTGAACAGTAAGCAGCCATTCAAAGAACTGCATGTTTCACACCTGTAGGCTTCATTGTTTTCGCCACATAAGTTGCTGCTAGGTTAAGACAGCGTCCGTCATCAGGAGACTGGAGGAGGGAATGTCGTTCATCCCTCCAGCAGAGCTCTTGTTGAATCAAAGCCAATGAGCATTGAAGCTGCTCTGGCGGCTCCTTGTGGCCCAACAACATATGACGCTGTTGGTTTTCTCAGACTGAATGAAAGTAAATATTACCCAGCACTGTACAAGCTTTCATTTTACATCCTGCCATAAATAACTGGGCTTAAATCCAAATCTCTGCTTTTATGCTAACAATGCATCATAAATCAAAGCTCATCATTTAAAAAGTAATATAAATCTTTAACACTCATTCTAAATGTTTAAAAGGATTGAGACACTATAGGTACTATTGGGCATGTATGCTGGAAAAACCTGAGATGTAGCACATGTTTATTGGTGATGTGATTTCACACACTTTAAAGTCTAGAGTGAACTGATATGACTACATCAGATGGTGCAGGATTCAGAATTTCAAGACTTTGAAAAACTGATAATTCCTGACTTTGTTTTTTTTTTTTTTTTATCCTTTAAGAATATACGGTATATTAAAAAAACAGACCACAGGCAACTTCATATGTTACAGGAAATTTATTTAGAACAGAGCCAAACTGACATTTTATTTGGATTTCCAGGTCTGAAAATAAGCAAACGTAGCGTATTTGATATTGATAGACAAACATTTCATGTTGGAATGCCCTTAAGAAAAAATTCAAAGCAATTGTTTCACTAGTGCTTCATGTCCCTTTCAGTCCTCCTCTTTCTCAAACTCCAGTAAACTCCTTCCTACTTTCAACGTACAATCTGGTAATTCTCCCTCTGGCCTTAACATCCAAACTGTTCTGAACTGCCAAATTAATAGACAAACATTTCTTTTTGGAATGTATTGGAATCAATTATTTCCTGTTTAGTGCCTCTGTGTCCCTTTTAATATTCCTCTCCTTCCTCCTCTCCCTCACCCTCAATAGAGTCAACGCCAACCTCCTCATAATCCTTCTCCAGAGCTGCCATGTCCTCTCTGGCCTCGGAGAACTCTCCCTCCTCCATACCCTCACCCACATACCAGTGAACAAAGGCACGCTTAGCGTACATCAGATCGAACTTGTGGTCAAGCCGAGCCCAGGCCTCTGCAATAGCAGTGGTGTTGCTCAGCATGCACACGGCCCTCTGGACCTTGGCCAGGTCTCCACCAGGAACCACGGTGGGTGGCTGGTAGTTGATGCCGACCTTGAAACCAGTGGGGCACCAGTCCACAAACTGGATGGTGC
>CM076651.1:1847824-1866484 GCA_038496675.1 Rachycentron canadum
TAAATACATGGCTTGCTGCCTTCTGTACCGTGGTGATGTGGTGCCCAAAGATGTTAATGCTGCCATTGCCACCATCAAGACCAAGCGCACCATCCAGTTTGTGGACTGGTGCCCCACTGGTTTCAAGGTCGGCATCAACTACCAGCCACCCACCGTGGTTCCTGGTGGAGACCTGGCCAAGGTCCAGAGGGCCGTGTGCATGCTGAGCAACACCACTGCTATTGCAGAGGCCTGGGCTCGGCTTGACCACAAGTTCGATCTGATGTACGCTAAGCGTGCCTTTGTTCACTGGTATGTGGGTGAGGGTATGGAGGAGGGAGAGTTCTCCGAGGCCAGAGAGGACATGGCAGCTCTGGAGAAGGATTATGAGGAGGTTGGCGTTGACTCTATTGAGGGTGAGGGAGAGGAGGAAGGAGAGGAATATTAAAAGGGACACAGAGGCACTAAACAGGAAATAATTGATATCAATGTGTTTTTGAATGCATCCCAAACAGAAATGTTTGTCTATCAATTCCCAGTTTGGCTGTTCAGATTGAAATTCCTGAAAATGTCAAGTTTGACTCTGTTCTAAATAAAATTCCTGTGACATGTGAAATTGTTTGTCTTGTGTTGATTCAACCTAAATATAATGTAGAGACAATTAAATAACTGTAACAAAACAAAATACCTTTGAAATACATAGAATCATGTGGTAGATTTGACATAAATTGTTTAAGTTCCTTAAGTCTCTCCTCATTAATACAGGATGTATTTTATACATCTTGTATTTGAAATATTTCAGTATATTGAACCAGATTATTTCCTCACATTAATGCTTTTCAAAGACATTTTCAATCAGCTTCTGTCTGTGGTTTAATCTGAGAAAATCCATATAAACTGAATCAACTAAATTCTGAAACTGTTAAGTTTTAGGTTTCTATGCGTAGTTCAGACGTGAAAACATGATGTTTGACAGTTACATTTAACAAAATGTGACAATATTATAATCCTGTGATTATCACAGAGTCCAGCATCAGATTCTTTTGAAGGGATCAAGTCCATAATAATGAATCGAGCAGCTCAGCTGCACCATCAGTGAAGCTGCTTTACACTGTTAGAAATTTATAATCAGTAAACGTACACAAATGTTTTAGTCAAAGTTTATTGGAAAAACATTCAAACTCAGTTTTGTCCAAATTAAATCAGACACTTCCGCGACCAAACTTTCTTCAGGTCGGTGCAAAAGAAATAATCAGACCATGACTAAGATATAATTCCAGTTCATTTTTGATTTAAACCTCATTTAAACTCTCGCTTTAGAAAAGATGTAAAAAAAAAAAAAAAAAAAAAAAAAAAATCGTATAAAAAGACATCCCAGGTGTCTGTAACCTGTAAATCAGATGCTGCTTGGTTTTATAGTTGGTTGCGTGGGGCTGGTGGTGGCTCATACCGGCCTGTCCTGCAGCAGAGGGCAGTTGTCGACGGCCCCTCGTCTGTTCAGGAGGCTCCAGAAGATCGAGGCTCCGGAGCAGCTCTGAGCTCGGCCGAGCTTCTGGTCTGCGGGCGCCATCATGTCTTCCCTCAGACGTTGGTAGGACTTGAAACGCCTGGTGAGTGAAGCACAGAACACAGTCAGATTGTATTGAAGTCTATGGGAAAATGTCCCTACTTCTCCCTTGATTTATTAGCTCAGTAAACATTTTCCTAATGAGTTTATGGTCTCAGTCTCTAGTTTCAAGTCTTCAATACAACATGATGTTCATTTTTTAAATGATGGTCCATTTAGAGGGAAATAGACCATAAAGCAGGGGGCGTGGCTACTGTGTGATTGGCAGACTGACTCATGATAAAGTACAGAGCAGGTCAGATCCACCCCTCACACTTGGTTTGTTCCTTGAACCTTCTTGCTGTTAACCACTGCACCACTGTATCGCCTCTTTCACAATCACAATTTAGCAAATTACAGCTCCAAGTTACTTACTTGTAGGAATAGGCCGCTATTGCTGCTGCTGCAACAAGTACGACAACACCCAACAACATGGTGATGGTGCCAGAGGAGGAAGCACTGGGACCTGAGAGAAAGGTAACACCATCAGTAAACAGGATTTCAAACCGAGTGTGGACTGTCGTACGGTTGGTTTTGTAACGTACCCATCTCAAAGTTGAGTTTGGCACTGGTGACAGCTAAACTGACATCGTTGGCCATGGACACGTTGATGCAGTAGATACCAGAGTCATTGAAGAAGTGACGCAGCACCATCTCACACTCCTTTGAGGGCTCCACCATGTTGCACGCTGTGTGAATAGGCCTCAAACACTCTGCATCCAGAATCACACTGCACACCTCTTTAGGGCGGCTGGAGGAGGACGGAGACGATGCTCCAGTGAGTAAAAATACACAATGAACTGTTTGGGATTATTTGACAAAGTATAGCACAGGAGTGTTCACCTTCCCCGGCAGGTAACGGTGATATCCACAACACCTCTGTCCATTTCTGGTGTTTTAACCGCAGCATTGTCCATTTGTGTTATCTGAACTGTCTCAATCCCCTCTGGAAATAAAAACAAGGGTCTCAGGGTCTAACACAGTCACTGACAAGCATTTTGTATTTTGATAAACATGAACTGCATCTCACCAAACACTTCAATCCCGGTGCAGAAGGAGCCGTATCGATAAATCACACAGTCGTCGTCGGAGGGTTTATCATTAGCTTCTCTCTTAGCGACGACTACCACTGTAGCTCGGCCTGTTAGCATCACTGCTCGCTTTGCACCTGGTGAGGACAAACAGGAACAAGTCGTTAACATGACGGTTTTCACTTTTATTTATTTTGATTATAATTTGGAAACCAAGGTGAAATCTCTGTTGATTCAGCAGTGATTTCTATTCTTTTACTTCAAAGCTAAATGCACGAAAGACTCTTTTCATAACACTGCTTCTTTATAAAATGAAATATAAGCTTCAGCCCACCTGCCCATCCCACACTGGTAATAGACAATGGTCCCAACACTGTCACATGCAAATCAGATCAGATCAAATGATAAAGCACACTAGAGCAATTCATTGTGAAGTCAACTGGTTCTGTTTGTGTGTGAGCTTTGTCTGAGATTTACATCATATTTACATGTCAGGGAGCGCTCGCTATCTGGTTCGTCCGGTCCTCGGTCAGCTGATATGAGATCAGTGTCTCGCTCTCACACGAGGATAATATATGTACCTGCTGTGAATCTGGTCCCTGCATCACTGTCAGCTGGCAGCTCCTGGTTGACGGGTGAGGGAGTCTTGGCCACTGTGGGTTTTTCCTGAGCAGGCTGGCTGGTGGAGGCGGTGGAGGCCTCATCCTCAGCGTTGTCCTCCTCAGTGTCTGACGGCGCCATGTTGACATTCAGACCAGTTGACTTTGTGGAAACCAGTAGAGGGAGAGCAGAGGCCAGTGCAGCAGCTTTGACTGGAGGCAAAATACACATGTACAAAACAATACTCGATGTTTTAGCTTTAAAAATAGTTTGACTTTTTGTGAAATACCCGAAGAAAACAAGACTGACACCTCTCTCATGTCTGTTCATTATGAAGCTACATCAGCAGGGGGTTAGCTTAGCCTTGGTGGAAACAGCTAGCCTAGCTCTGTCTGAGGCCAACAAACTTTGCCTACCATCACTTTTAAAACTCTGAACTAAAATATACTCATGCTAATTAAAAATAAAATAGTAGGGGGTTAGCTGGATCGTGTTTTTTGGCCGGGAGCACTGACTGGATTTTGTTACCTCTGGACAGAGCCAAGCTAAGCTAGGCTAAGATAACCTGCGACTGGCTCTAACTTCCATAGACATATACAAAACAAATTGAATTTTCACTTTACACTTGACAAGAAAGCAAATAGACTTGAGAGGATTTACCAAAACGTCTAAAACTCATTTCATCACTTAGCTTAATAATATTACTTAATTAGCTTGTTAGCTTCTATTTGTAACAGCTCCTCTGTCGCAATGCAGTTTTTGGTTGGTTATTTAAACCTTTTTCATTAACATATTAACTTAGTTATTTAAGTTCTATTGATCAGCTTCTTGTCCTTTTATATATACTCCAAGTATATATATATATATATATATATATATATTCAGATATACGTATTTATTAAGATATATTGTCATCAAATCTTTATGCGAGCTAAGAATGAAGCTGGCATCTGCAACTGGTTAGCTTAGCATAGCATTAAAAGTGAAAGTAAATAACCAGACTACAGGCGACACTAACAGCTCAGTGAAGCTGTACTTTGGTACTTAAGTAAACACAAACCTTGGGCAATGGCAATGTTAGCATGCTGAAGCTAAACAGGTATCTAAATTGTTTACCATATCTTATTTTATCACGTTAGAATTTGTACTAAACTTTACATTAACATTACCTTATTGTTTATGTACTTGTTGCATCTGTTTTTTGTTGGCAGAGGAGGAGTTTATTATCATGTACAACTAGTCCTTTAACTTCGGATCCTCACCTGTGGTGCCCTGATCAGTGTGTGGACCAGGGGCCTTGGTTGGGGTGTCAACTGGTGGATCGCAGGCCTTATCTGGTATGACTGCCTGGATCACCACCTGAGGCTTGAATGAGCCGGAGCTGATGTAGGTGTGCGTGACAGTCAGCTCTCTGGATATAAGGGCTCCGCTTTCATCCCCAAAGTCCCAGTTGAAGGTGATGTCTGCGTTGCTAAGGTACTCGCTGGGGTCGTGGAGGGTGATGGTGAAGGCGATCGCCCTGTTCTGGATGAAACGCATGTCCCCGGCCACGACGTCGTTCACTTGGTCCAAGGACACAGCGAAGGGGATTTGATCTGAGGAGACCAAACAATCAATTCAATAAATATATGGGCAATAGTTAAATTTTATGTAATGGAAGCTGTTTGGGGCAGGATGCTGAATGCTTCTGTGCTTCTGTTTTGCATGTTTCAATTCGTAATTCAGCACAATGTTTTGTATTCAGTGCATATTTCTATCTATGTTAATCTTCTTTTCATTGCTTTGCATCCATGTACTGAATGTTTTAATGATTTTTTTCTCACTGATATTAATATTATTTGCAATGCATGCTCACAATTACGTCAAGTAGCTTTTGTAATTATAATCATTTATCTTATATTCCGATATGATGTTTTAGTATGATTTCGTAAGGGGTTACTTTAGGAGAAAGCAATGATTTTTCGTACAGTCCCTAACTAACCGGTGATGGAGAACTGAGTGGAGGCATATCCCAGAGGGATGAACTTCTCTTTGCTGCGGTAGTGGTAGATAACAATGTCCATGGTGTAGGAGCCCAGCGGGATGTCGTCTGTACCGATGGTCAGAGAGGATGAGGGACCGTCTGCCACCTGCCAGTACTGACCTGTCAAATGAGCATCCACAGACACACTTCAGATGCACTGCTCACTACATCTGGCTCAGGTTAAAAACGCTCTGTAAGATGCGTTCATGGTTCAAGTTTGCTTGCCTGAAAAGATCTAAAGGCTCACACGAGTGCTAATGATAGGGCTCATTTTATAATCCATCCTGGGTCACATTTCAGGTCATAGCATGTGTGGAAAGAAACTCGATGACCCTCAGAAAAGACATAGTTTAGAGGCAGATAACCAGAGACGACAGCTCCACTCACCCCAGGTCTTCCAGACAAACACGTAGCTCGGCTTCTTGTCCTTCTTAACTGGTGTCCCATCAGGAAAAACAGCCTCCCAGTCAGTGTTTGGTGTTGGGTAAACTGGCTCAGACTCATGGTATTTTGTTCCTGTGGTAGAAGCAAGAGCCTTGTGGCTGTTAGAGATGGTGATTATATTGTTTTATATCCTGTTTTTATGCTGTTTTATTATTTTACACTATATTCCATTTCTATCAGTACAAACAAATATCAAGTATCATGACTTAATCCCATTATATATCCCTCTGGTGTATGTTGTTATGGTAGATGGCATCATATAAAATAGAAAAGTACACTTTCCTGACAAGTACTTTACAATTAGTTTATGGGTGATTTACGTTTACTGCTTGCAATTTAATTGCTCTTGTATGGTTTTTATTTTTTTTTATCTTGCTCTAAAAATTAACTGGTAACCATATGATGGTTGTTAATCACCAAACCATTAACATTCAGACCATAAACTCATTAGGAAAACGTTTACTGAGCTAATAAATCAAGGGAGAAGTGGGAACATTTTTCCATAGACTTCAATACAATCTGACTTCTCTAACAACCAGTGGAGTCGCCCCCTGATGGTCATTAGAGAGAATGAAGGTTTGAGACTCTTCAGCACTGGCTTCACTTTACAGACCCAGAGTCCAGGTCCAGGTTTAGAGACGGTCTGTGGCCAGACTCTGACTAATCCTACAAGATGATGAGATATTTCACTGGGGAAGTTAAAACATTGACCTGCTGGTGGCACTAGAGAAGAAGTCAGGGGATCCCTTAGGTTTCATCCTCTGGGCACCATGAATGTTGAATGTAACAAATGACATGATGATTCATCCAGTAGTTGATAAGGCATTTTAATCAAAACCACAACTGTCAACCTCGTGGTGGTGCTAGAGGAAAGGTCAGGTGATCACCGAAATCGGTAGGATACCAGTGAGGGTACCATTGTGTGTGTGTGTGTGTGTGTGTGTGTGTGTGTGTGTGTGTGTGTGTTTGTGTGTGTTACCATTGACTATGCCGTCCTCAGCCCAAACAACGTCTCCGTTAGGCTGAACCTTCTGGCTGTGTGGGAACTCCAAGTCGATGGTGAAGGTAACTTTGGCCCCAGTCAGAGTTGGGGAGTCATTCCCCACGTTGAAGGTCACTCTTCCACCTGTAGGAGAAACCAGGTGAGTGAGGGACAAAGCAACGTGGCGTCCTGACGACCTGTAGACGTTTAACAGGATCATATCATCCCACTTTTTGTTACATATCACCTGGACTGTCTCTCTCTTCCTCCACGGTACAAAGTATGAAAGTCCGGGCTTTGAAACGTGTGATTATACCAACATTATTTCAACATCAGTACCTTTCCAGGAGTCTTTGTATCGCGGGTCTCCATCTTTCCACACCGGGTACATCTTAGTGTTCCATGATGGATAACGAGTGAAGCGATTTTTGGGCTCTGAAATATCAAAAAAAGAAAACAAACACTGCTCACAACACATCCCTTTGTACAGTTTAAAGGTCTAAAATATCCTAACTGTTGCCTTTAGTAAAAATCTGTTCAGTGTTAAATATTTAAAATGAATTAATACTAATGAATTTTCTCATAAATGCCTTATGACCTTTACTAGAATGGAATGGGATAGATGAACCATAAGAAATACACATACTATATTTATTATAATCTACTTCTTAATGCAGCTTTTCCTCTATTGTTGGAATTTTAAATTATATTTTCTGTGTATTTTTTATTTTAATAGTAATTTTCACCATCAATGATCTGTTGGTGCCATAATGGAGGCGTTTTATTGCCGATATTAATCTCAAATCCGTCAAATCCTTCTCATGTGATGCTCAGATGAGTGTGTGTGCATGATTTTTATTACAGATTAACATTGTCACAGGTCTGAATTTGGATTAAACATCTACTCAGTCCTATAAAAGCTCACACGTGATGACAGACAATGGAGCTATTCTCTAAATCAGATTTTGATTATTAATTCTGTTCTGATCATGGTTTGGTTTCAAGATGTTCGATGCCAACTGTTGACTGTTAAATTAAAGGATTAAATGTAATATAATCCCAGAAGGATTCTGCAGAGGCAGGAGGCAAAATATTAAATGATATGTTCAGTATGAGCAGTAACTCAGACACAGTTGGTAAAAACAAACGTGGACTCAGCTTTAACTAGAAAATAAAAGGATTAGGATAACTCGCTGGGACTTTGACATTTGAAAGGTTAAATTCTGTGTCATTTACTGTCATGCATGGTTGAGTAACGGGGTCATGGGAAAACTTTTTTTTGAAGCCCTAATATTTGGTTTAAACCTAAAGTTCAACTCACCAACACATAGATTAAACTTTTATAGATATTGTGTCAAAGTAATTTTTGGTTTGACACTAAACTAAATCAACAGCTTCATGACTGTGGTCCATGATACTGAGGCCTTTACTCATACAAGCTTAAACACCTTGTACAATATTTCCATCTCATTATTTCATATTATTCTCATACATAAAACATAACAAGAGGAAAATACTATAATATAATTAATTCCCAGATTGAGATTTCACATGTAAAACATATGATCTAATGAATTCTGTTGCTCTGTTATTGAAACCAAACAGTATAAAATAGTTTAGTTATTATCTCCACACTGACTAACTACAATAGTTAATTGCTCCATGTTTCAGTAAAACACTCGTAGGAGTATTTTTCTGAATTGTAAAAACTTTTTCTTTTGATAATTCATCTGCAATTAAGTAAAAAAAAAAAAAGAGGACCTTTATTTCCAATGGAACATGGTTTTATTGCAGAATAATTATTTTGACTTCAAAGAAGCATCTGAAAACTTCCTGCATCATTGCTGGAAGATCTGTTTAAAAGATGTGTCCATCCTTAAGTTTGTCAGAGTCTCAGGTACAGTATTAAAATCTAATCTGCTGTGAATCATCATCGCGTCTGGTTGGTTCGTCTGAAGCTGCAGTTCAAAGGTTTGAGACACGTTGAACAGTTTGTACCAGAGTCTGAGATCTTTCATCGTCTTTCTGACCTAAAAACCAGTTAAACCCATCTTTTCTGTACTCACTTGCCACAGTGTGTGAAGCTGCTGCCAGCAGCACCAGCAGCACGACAGACGTCCACATTGTCGCTGCGCCTCCTCTTTGTGAAAAATCCCTTTAGTGAGCAGCAGGAAACAGAACCCTGGGTTTTTAAACTCTCTGCTGTTTGACCTCACAGTGTATTAGCAGGAGAAACGCCCTGCAGCCCCCCCTTCAGACTTAGGGGCTCCTGGACTGATAATGATTTCTGTATTTACAGTGAAAGCACGTCTTGTTGGGGATTACACTTGTGCATACAGTAGAGAAAGCTGCACATAATCACTTAAGAAATGCTGAAATTCCACATGTACTTTTGCATGGCAACAGTCGACGGATCATGGGACACGCTCGAGTGCGACAAAATAATAACAGTAACTTTTCAGAAACATCCTGCACATTTGAATCTTATTAACCTGGGATGCACTTTATACTTCTACTTCACCTCAGAACAACATATTGTACTTTCCACCAACACAACTGCAGATATTTGTACTGAAAATATGGCAAAATATACTGTTAAAATATGATGCATTGTTATGGGTCAAATTAGCTTCTTAGATAATAAAATGCTCCTTGCACACTAATGCATCATTATTAAGTATCTAATAATATTTTTTTCTGCACATTTTAATATTTTAACTATATTTTGCTGATCATACTCATTATATCGATCATGTATTTTCACTGAAGAAACTATTTCAATGCAGGACTTTTAGACGCATCAAGCATCTAAACTTTTACATTGTGCTGTTGATGTTTATTTAAATAAAGTTTGCAGCAGTGATTACACACATGTAAAAGCTTTATTTGCAGCAGAGTGGATATCTTTTCTGGTGTTTAATTGACCATATCACAATTCCTCTAAATAAAAACAAACAAAATGTAGAAATTAGGGAAATAAACAATCAAACAGTTTAATGTGCAACACAACAGGGTCATATTTGAATGATGAGGGTTCCAGTATCATTCATTTTTGGATGCTGGCTCCATAAACCATGTGCTTTCAAATACAAAATGAAAGGTCACCTAAATCTCTGCTGAAGTCACCTGACCCATTTTGGGCTGCCTCTCTAATTATTCCTAATTATGTGCGGATTTGCTCTGAAATGCATGTTGCTCCTGATGATTATCCTCCGTCAAATCCCCATTATGGGAAAAAAAAAAAAAAAAATCGTCTTCATAGATACATAGATGTCATATTAGCTGCCAAAAATGTGCTACACTTAAATATTGGACAAAATATAATATGTGACTTATTAAAGTGTAATAGAGAGTTGTTGTTTCTGTGTCATTATAACAGTAGGTCACACATTCTGCTAATACAGGCTTTTTCTGTGGAGAAGAAAAATGGGAGGAATGCAACATTAATGAGGATTAGTGAAGCACTTGTGACTCCCTAAATTCATCCGGCTTTGTCCTTCTACCCCCAGAACTATAAAGTCACTTTGTTGAAAGATTTTTTTGTCTCCATATATCATATGCCAAACTGTGACACTGTTTAAACCTCTTTATTAAACAATGTCAGCATTCACGGCACGTTGACCCTGAACCCGGTAACTAACCCTCGGGCCTCATCCCTGACATGGACTGTATGACCTCACACTGTGTGTTATAGTGATGATGATGGTAATGATACATTTTTTTTGTTGGGTCTTGAACCAAAGAAGCTTTTTCCCCTCACGTCTGGAGAACATGGTCTTTAGACTGAGGCGGCTCAACGCTTAAGGTGTTAACGATGCACAACGATGTTGTGACACATTTTACTTTTAACCCAAAATATAGAAGCTCCCCTGATTTGGAAATTGCACTTGGCCATATTGCGCTTTTGATTTTCCATTTCAATGAATCGTGCAGCTCTAGTGTGTTCGTATATGACATGATACACTTTAAAAAATGCAATCTACATCCATATTGCATCAGACTGTGTGATAAAAATGACACCTGGTTATCAAAGGTCAGAAAAAAACACCAGGATTAAAATGAACTTTTGGGATTTAGGGATTTTGGGAAATAGGCTTTTTTTTTTTTTATTGTTGTTGTTTAGTTGAAACAGTTGTAAACTCTCCAACAGAGAAATAAAGAAAATGGTTCAGCAAATAACCAAGTGTAAAACCAGCTTCGTGGTCTTTACGCACCCTCATCTCTCTGTTTCATGCGACAGCAACATGATGCTCAGTGAGTTATGTTTAGCACATTGTTGCCTAGCAACAGGAATGTGGACGTCTCATCTCTCATCTTCTCTCCCTCAAAGAGACAAACAGAAAGCTCCATAAATAGATAACAACAATGAAATCATGTTAAATACCTCGTAACAATAACAAACTGTCACTCGTATTTTTCTTTATTAAATCATAAATGTGCATCTGTGGATTAATGGAACATTTAAGAAGATGAGATGAAGAATTAATATTTTGATTCTAATAAACTAATTACTAAACTAAAAATAAAGTGTGTAGGCCATTTAATGCTATTTGAATGCAGGGGCGGGGAATAGTGGCCTGAACATAGGAATGACCCTCAAATAGCCTGAAATGAAAAGTTTGTCTTTAATTGCAATTTAAAATATATTAAATATTAAAGTAATATATTATTCCTGCCTGAAGAAATTGTTCTTGTCTCACATGATAACTGATATTATAATAGTTTCCTTGTGTTTCTGGAGATGTCACACAGGGTCAGTTTATATTTGTTTTGAACAGTTTTATCATTGCGTGACTGACACACATAAACCCTCAGCAGCATCAGAGCAGTTTAATAACTCAAGCTGCAAAATTATTTAACAGAAGTCCTCAGGACATCATCGGTCAACACTTTTTTTTGTGATTACATTATTAGGATTGTGCATAAATTTCTTTCCCCATATCTACAGATTTTTATATTGTATATGTTACCAGAGAGTGTAAGAGTATAATTGAAAATCTATATAATTTTTAAAGATTTGGGGTTTTTTTTGTAAATGTTTTGCACAGAAAATAAAAATATAACAACCATCTAAATAAGTATCATTTAGTTTTGCTTTGAATGCTGGAAGTGCGTGGCTTTTATTTGTAATCTATTTTTAAAGTGTGGTTAGAATTAATTAATGGGACTGAATCTCCCTCCACCACAGTTTTTATTCACTGTTAACTGGTTTCGGGTAATATTCATCAACAGTGTCTGAGATTTTTAATTCCCTTTGAGTTTATTTCAACTTATTTTATTTTCAGGTGTCACGACAGAAAGTGTCCGACCTGAGGGCGGCGCTGTTTCCCCACCGCGGCCTGCAGTGCCACCGTCCGACCTGCGGGCGGCGCTGTGAGCTCGAGCCGCTCTTCAGGAGCCGAGCGGCTCCGTTTGATTGGAGGAAGTAATACAACAACAAAGAAAGATGGCCGAAGTCATAGAGCTGCAGAAGCTGAAGGTTGGTAAAGGGACAAATCCACGTTTTACTACGTTGATTAGGTGGCTTTATTCTAAAGGGATGTGTTGTACGTGTTGTTAGTTGTTGTACCAAACAGTAAAGTTACGGACAGGCGGGTATTTTGAAGAGTAAAATGTGTGAATGCTAACAACCGGCGTGTGTTCACGTTGTTCATTCAGCTGCGAAGCTAACGGCTAACGAAGTTAAAATACACCGCTGTAAGTCAACCGGGGATCCGTTGAAAATCCAAAGATAAAGTCTGGTGTTGAATTTTAAAATGAAGATGCAGCTTCTGTTGCTGGGTGTGAAGTTTCCCGCGCTTTTATCCAATTAACGGCGCCGCTAAACAAGCGAAAGTGTTTGACCTCCAATGATCTTAGACGGAAAACGATGTTGAACTGAAATTCACTTCACACCTGCAGCTGTAGAAGTGTGATACATTAAAGACACACACACACACATTTACACAGATGCGACACAATGATTGTTGTCAGAAACACCAACACTTCACGCGTTGGCCGGGAGGGAAACAGCTGATGGAGGAAACGTGAAAACTTAATCTAATATGATTTAGTCTTTGCTTGTTCCCGGGTTTAAAAACACATACACACACACACACACACACACACACACAAAGAACAACGAGAGCAGCCGGTGGACCTTGAAGCACATTTAAAAGAAAAAAAAAACAAAAAACACTCAAGTAAAATGCATAGAGATTAATTCATTTTAAAATTACACAAATAAGCTTTAAAAAAAAAAAAAACCTACTTCATTAACTACTAACTGGCTTAAGACCGTGCACACAGAAGACAGCTGGAGTTTAAATGTGCTCCTGCCTCAAACCACCGGCCCGACACACGTCTGCAGCCTCATATTTCACCACTTTGGTGAAAGCATCGTGGCAGTTTCTCTGGATAATCTACAGACCTTAGTTTGGAGAGTTTTATTTGCCTTGCACTTGAGAAACAGCTGAAGACAACAGGCGTTGTCAGCAAGGCAAACGTGGCGACTGGTGCTTGTTAAATTAAAGTGCTGTATTTCTGGACATCTTTCTCCTTTAGCTTGCCGAACTGAGGCAGGAGTGTGAGGCCCGAGGTCTGGAGACCAAAGGAAACAAAGGAGAGCTCATTGCTCGACTGCAAGCCTACCTGGAGGAGCATGGTGAGTACTTACACCAAGGTCTCTACTCTACAGTGTATCTACTGCACTGAAGCTTTACTGTTGTCCTTCACTTGTAAGTCGCTTCAGATAAAAGCACCTATCAAATGGGTAAATGTAAATATGTACATGTGGAGTGAACCGTTAGTTGATTCGAGTGAAATCTAATCTCACAGACAATCAAAAAGTCATGTTGTGTGTGTGGTCACACATAGACTTGATCAGGATGAAGTGTCGTGTGTCTATGTATCCTGTTTATGTCGTTTGATAACTGATGTCTCCATCTGCGTCTCTTTCATTCTGCTTTCTGCTGATTGGTCATTTCTTCCAAACAGAGGAAGACGTGGATGTCGATGATGTGCTGGCAGAGGACACTGAGGTAACGTGAATACTGACCGTCCTGTCTCAGACCTCATTAGACCACGTTGTGAAGTAGTGAAAGTTTAAGTTTCTGTTTTCCCTTTAGGACTTCACTAAAGTTGAGAGTGCCAACAACGTAAAAGCCGACAAGGATTCTGAGTCTACTGAGTGCGAGACGTAAGTTTGTCATTTAGTTTCCATACTCTGTAACACTTTAGTGATTAATGCCAGTTATTCCTGTAGCAGTAGTGTTGAGCCTAGAATATGTAGATGAGAGTGTGTTGTGTTGTCTTATATGTGTACATCTTAACTAAGTGACTTAATGTGGAGTAGAAATGTCAGTCCTGGATTTATACCATTATTTATGATGTGTGAAGATCGGTCCTCGATTATTTCATGTCTTTATATGTTTTTCTTTCAGACCTACTGAGAAGAAAGTGGTGAAAATAACTCCTCCTTCATCTTCCAGTGAAGTATGTATGACGTGCTTGCATCCAAAAACAATTTGAAAGTGATATCGCGCTTAAACTGAGTGGATTTAGATTCTGTGCGACTTTTAAAAATATTCGTCAACAGAACCAAAGCTTCTGTGTATGTGCAGGTTCTGTCTGCAGATGTGCAAGTTCTTATTTCAAAATGTGATCTTTTGAGCAGAGACTACAGAAGAGAGCTGAACGTTTCAACATGCCGGCATCAGCTGAAAGCAAGAAGGCCATACGTGCAGCAAGGTAAAGTAGCCACGTTAAGATGCAGCCTTCAGAATAAAAGCCTTCAAAAAATGAATCTGCAATAGGATTTTACAGGAATTTATAATGAAGTAGTTTATGATATTAATGTGTCTGGTGTTGTCATAACTGATGGACTGGACTGGACTGGATTTATACATAAAATAAAGATTAGACATGTTGAGTTTATTCTGCTTCTTGTCTTCAGGTTTGGTTTACCTGCGGATGCTACCAGCCCCTCTCCAGGTGCAAAAGTCTCACATTGCTTTAATAAAATAACCTTATATATCATCTACATCTGACATTGGAGATGTTCTTCATTATGTTTTCTACCTGCTGTTTCTCACCCCACAATTTCATTCATCTGTCTCTCAAACAGGTCTCGTTGTGAACAGTAAAGCTGCTGTAAGTTACAAAAATTTAGTTGACACGTTTCTTTATTCCTTCATTTGAAGGGACGATGCTCAGTAGTTTGTTCTTGTGTCTCTCAAAGGTGAACGTTGACCAGCTGAAGAAGAGAGCGGAAAGATTTGGCATGAACGTCTCATCCATTTCACAAAAGGTAACTATGGGCTCGAATGGTGTAGCTACATTTTCAAATTGTCATCATTTTTCAACGGTTACAGTTTTTTTTTTTTTTTTTTTGCTGTAAATTAACAAGCTATTTCTGAGCAACACCCCATGTAGTCTGGTATTAACCTTCCTCTGGAGGCTATGTCCAACTGAGGATAGACCTCAGGGTAGAGCCAGAACTCACCAGAGAGATTGTGTATCCCACCTGACCTGGGAACGCCTCGAGACCCCCTGGGTGGAGCTGGAAAGCGTAGCTGTAGAGAGAGGTGGGGAATTCCCTCTTAAACCTGCTGCCATCGCTACTCGACCCAGACAACAGGAAGAAGATGGATGGATGGATTCTACTTTCCTTATTTTTTTTCTCCTGTCCTGAATGCCAGCCAGGATTTAACTTTTCTTTCCTCCTTCTTTTTTTTTTTTTTTTTTTTCCTGAAAAGCTCAAATGTCATGATCAGTTACTTAATAACTGTTGCAACAAACTGCGTCAGACTTTTCCTGGAAACATCTTTGTGATTTACAGACAAAAACCAGGTTGTTTTTGGAAATTATGAGAAAAGTTCAGTTTCCTGGGGGGAAAATGTGGGACCCTGTTAGTTGACGTGTTACATTTCTTCTGCCCCTCAAGTTTCAATTTGTCATTGAAGTGAAACCAACTTTTTTTTTTTTTTTTTTTTTTTTAAATAGATGGAAGAGGATGAAAAGCTGAAAAAAAGGAAGGAGAGGTTTGGCATCTTAACGAGTGCAGGCTCAGGGACTGGAGACGATATTGAGGTAACTAGGACACTAGTGGGCAGCTCTATAACAAAATACATATATATAATTCAAACATGAATGAATGGGGGGTGGAAACAAAAGGATGTCTAATGTAAATATTTTCTTTATGTTTTTCTACAGGCAAAGAAAATGAAGCGCGCTGAAAGATTTGGAAAAGTGTAAATAATGTTTTAGAGTTCGCTTTTTTTGTAAAGCATTTTCATGGCTGTACAACAAAGATTCCCAAACACGTCACTAATAGGATTCCTGCAGATCAACTGTATAATTAAATACAATAGCAAATGGGTTAGTCAAATCGTTTAAATGCTTTGGAAAACAAAGAAAGAAAAAATAAGTTAGTGAATATTATAAATCTGAAGCATATTTGATTGGTTTTCTCACTCCTGGGAGGCAGTTTCTGCTTTTTATATAGGAGTTTTTGGCCTGTGGGCAGTTTTCAGCCCCTATGTAACATAAAAGCTGTTGGTTTTGTTTTACGAATGATTCCTGATCTCAGTGCTCATCATCATGATGAGCTCCAGTTATTGAGTCTTTATCGAGCACAAAAAAATCACCCGTTGGTGAGTTGAGCGACTTTGCTTCACAGTAAAAAACTTCTAGCTGTTTGGGGGGGAAATAACATTTTTCATCAGTCACCTTTTGATCCTTAAGTTAAATCCTCCATGAAACTATGAAATTTCACAGATTAAACAGAAGATGCTGAGGTCAGGGTTAGATTTATTGTGAAGCAGCTGCAGGTAACAAGTTTATTAATGAAGTTCAGTTTTCATTGCTTGAGTTCAAACCAGTCCTAAATTAGAAAAAGAAAGAAGATCTGAAACAGGTGAGAGAACAAGATCAGAAACAAAACTCAAACTGTAACATCCCCAAATGTTACGCATGGGCTGAAACGTCCTCATTATTATATATGCAATAAGGAAATTTTCAGCAGGTGAAATGGAAAATGTATGAACTGTGTAATATGTTAAGACACAAACGTACAGATGAAGAGTTTAAAATATCCTCCCTGTGAAAGTCAAAAGTAAAGTCTGTATTTATCAGAGATACTGCAGCTGAATATTTTAATGTTCCATTTAAATGATATAACTCACTTATTTGTATTTAATGTGTATTTAATTGTACTTTGATTCATCAGAGCCTGTTATTTTCTTGTTTTATTTTTGGGAATTCCATTGGTACACTGCTTCAGTTATCTGTCCATTTTTCTAACATTTTGTGATTTAAAATAAATTGTTTTTGATTTTTTTGATATCAGCTTCGTTCATATTTCCTTTTTACTTTCTGTGTGTCTTTATTGTGTATTATTTATGTGCAATCTCAGGAAAATAACCATTTTTCTTAGGACTTTAACTTTTATGGATAAAACTCATTTGGTATCTTGGATTTTGATACTTTTAATCATTTGACCTAAGATGAAGAATATATTTTGTTTTTATATTTTATATTTACCAGTATTACATTTCAGTGAGGATGTGTAATAATATTTCTTGTCCAGTCTAAGAATTATGCAAAAATTTAACATTTTTAACCACCATTCATGTGCAATTTCACCATAACTCAAGGAGATTTGGACATTAAATATGTGTTTAACTATCCTCAGACAGTTTTACTGCACTTAGAAATTTTTAAGTTTTGTATCTCAGTCACAAAATACAGGACTTGGAGACTGAAACCTGATACAGAAACATTCAGGTTTCGTGTTTTGACCTGATGATATTTGCAGGTAATCTTTGCACAACCTCAGTTTTTTGTTTTGTTTTTTTTTCATTTTCAACACTTCATTGATCAACCTCGGTCTCAGCAAAACCGTTTTAGAAATAAGGCATTCCAGAGATGATTTATGAAATAACATGCAGCGATCTGAATATTTATTAAGATTCATCCCATTAAAGTGTTGATAAAAAATACTGGCTCTGTTACTAATGGCTTCAAAAAGAAGTTTTTTCAGTACCACTGTCACAAGACACAACATTGTACGATTGCAAATCCCAAATAAAATGACACAATAGGTTTAGTGAGAATGTAAAATTATGGAAAATTTGAAAAAATTGATCTTTTTGACATCAATGTGACTTTTTTTAATTAGAAAACATGAATAGTTTCAATAGAAACATTCCAGAATTAAAGGTCAAACGAAAAAGGTTCAATAATTCATAGAACTGTATATATAAATAATTATTGTACATTTCACACATGTTGGCAAAGCACTACACGCCTTGAATGTTTGAATGGTAAATTTCATGAAAGAAAAATTTACCTTTAAAATTAGGTTTTCTGTGGCATGATAAAATAAACTTATTGACATAAAATTATAATTAAAATGAGTTTTGTTTTTGGTTTATATTGCAAACATTATAAAAACATAGAAGCCTATATTTTAACAATATGATAAATAAAATATCAGAAATGTTACAACTAAAATATATGAAGTATCAGGACAAGTTTTTTTAATCACTTAATTTAACTTTTTTTTCGCATTATCCTTATTTTAGAATTTAGATTAAATATGTCATTTCATTTAAATAAAATTGAAAATGTAGGAAACAATCAGATTTTATTTTATTCTAATTTTATTTTATGTATTATCCTTATCATTCTACCATGTATTTTAGAATTGAAAAAGAATATATATAAAATTTCAGAGTGAAAAACAATCAGACTTAACTTTATTTACCTTTATTTATTCATGTATTATCTATGATTCTTATTTAACTTTATTTTGTTTTATTTTAATTTTATTTAAAGTATTATCCTTATCATTCTACCATGTATCTTATTTTAGAATTTAATTTAAATATTTTATCTCATTAGAATAAAATACTGAAAATGGAGGAAACTTTACTTTATGTTTTTATTATGAATATTTTATGTTACGGACAATAAAAAGACGTTTTGACGTTATTTTTTCGGGCTGTTTTTTTGG
>CM076651.1:1866581-1899081 GCA_038496675.1 Rachycentron canadum
CCCCTCCCCCCCACACACCGCGCGCCCTCAGTGTGACGTATGTTCCTGTGACGCGCAGAAATTTTAAACTCTCGTCCTTCTCAGTGATGGCGGCTTCGTTTCGTTCTCTCCCTGCAAGCTGTAATAACAAATGGTACTACACCCGACAACAGATCGACAACAGCCCATCTCGGCGAGCCGGACTTGATCCGGACAAGGAGCTGTCCTACAGACAACAGGCGGCCAACCTGCTCCAGGACATGGGGCAGCGGCTCAATGTGTATCTTTTGTCGAGGGGCGACTTGCGTCTCACTTAGCCGACGTTAGCATGTTAGCTAGCGAGCTTTAGTTTCTCCTGAAGCCGGTTCGGCCGAGAGCGACGCCGGTGTTTGTTGTTGTTGTTGTTGTTGCTGCTGCTGTTGTTGTTGTTGTTGTGTTTCCTTCGAGGGCCGGTGGTTTGTTTTTCCGTGTCCCGTCTGTTTTAGGTGGTGGTTTGTGGTTTTACTGTGTTTACTATAGCCCGCCAACGTTACCCGAGAGCGGCGTATCAGGCTGAACCGGGGCCGTAAAGGCCTGTGTGGTCGGCGGGCCTTCGGGACGTTAGCATTAGCTTAGCATGTTACTGTATATGTTTATGAGGAAAATCCGTAGAGTAGCACAACTTGTTGTGTATGGAAACAATACGTTTTTATTTTAAGTGTTTCCTGTGTTTTACGTTTAAGGCTAAACCCCGTATATGTTATTAATAAATACCTGCTTCCGGCTAACCCCAGGCTGAAGAGAAGCTAGCTGGGGTTTCAACTTTGTTGTCCTGCCACTGATGTGATGCAGATTTTATGAGTCATTAGTTCAATTTAAAGTCTTTGGGCTACATATAAAATAATTAATCGCTCAAGTCATGACCGTGTCACACAATCAATGCATTTGTTTCAGTGCTGTTTACCACATTGTCCTTAACTATCGTGCATCAGGTCCCAACTTACTATTAATACAGCTATTGTGTACATGCATCGCTTCTACATGGTCCAGTCTTTCACCAGATTTCACAGAAATGTAGGTATTGTTTTTCAAGCTCACCTGAAACACCCATGTCTCTGTCAGTATCTTAATCTGCCACCACATGAACTTTATTTTGGTTTCCCCCTCCATAGGTTATTGCTCCTGCAGCTCTTTTCCTGGCAGCAAAGGTTGAAGAGCAGCCCCGAAAGCTGGAACATGTTATCAAAGTGGCTCATGCATGCCTCAATCCTCAGGAGCCTTCACCAGATATTCGCAGTGATGTAAGTGAAAAATACCAGCATTTTTATCTTTGTCTCCTCGTGTGATCTGACCACAACAATAATACAGTTCAAATTCATGGTTGGTTTTCCTAATTTTACTTTTTTTTGTGTGTGTGTGTGTGTGTAAGAATTTGGCTTTATATCTTTCCTTGATGCTGCATTTTGACATTAGATTTGATCGGGCCGTTACTTTTTTTTCACTGCTCCAACTTGTGACACTCATCATCACATTTCTCTTCTCCTGATGTTCTAAAATGTAATTTATCCTGGAATAAGGTTAACAGATATTTTTACATTTTTTTTTTCTTATGCTTGCGCTTTTCATTGCATTCGAACATGGTGCATAAGTGTGAAGGTTTTATTGTGAGCTGTTGTTACCTCAGATGCTGAGGTTGCATGTTATGTGGACCGAAAGAGCAAAAGGTGGAATGCATTTCAGTGTCTGTATAGGTTTTCATCCAGGTAATGTAAGTACTAGTCGTACTACTTGTCTACAAGTTGTAAAACAAGAGCATCTGTACTTGCTGTGTAGCTGTAATCAGCTCTACAAGAAAGGTCACTTTAATGTGTTTGGACAGTAGCAACCAAACCTTTCATTTTAACTTGGAGAGTTATACAAATGAATGGCAGACATCACATAGCGTGTCCAGTTGCTCTTGTTTGACAGTAGATAGAGGACGCTTAGTGAGTAACGTGCCTGTCCTCTCAACCTCAGGCCTACCTGCAACAAGCCCAAGACCTGGTCATTCTTGAGAGCATAATACTCCAGACCTTGGGTAAGTTGGGAAGGAAGAACCGGGCACCTTGATTTCCCTCCAGGAAACACGTGACTATGAAAATAGTGCTAATCTGTTCTTACTTTTGTCCACAGAAACCCCATATGCCGTTAGATGCACTGGAAAGTGGCATTCATATTTCATATTAGCAACGCTTAACCTGCCGTTACATTACCCATTTTCCTCTTTTGTTTTGTGCCCTTAACACCTCACGTTTCCTTTTTTCCCCCCTTCATATTTTAAGCCATTTGTTGTAGGTCTATGTGACGGCCTGCTGTATTATCATGAACAGTGGCTTTTAGTGTCTGCTACAGACTGCTTAATCCTATGCCATGTTTTCAAGCTTGGAGTTGAAGAATATATTTGATTTGATTGAATTCACTGTCGTGTAACAGAGTCAAGAAATAAGTTGTAAACCTAACTGACGTGCCATTAATGTTTTTCACATTCAACAGTTGACATTTTCATGTTGTCCAGGATGTTATCTGAAGACCCCATGCAAAGTGATATGCCACATTGCTCATTTAGTTTTGTGTAACAGTCTTCATTTTCTGATTTTCAGGGACCTTTGTTAATGATTACTACTGAATGGGAAATAATCTTTGTCGTGGAAATTTCATTTGACACTGTTGCCTGTTGCATATATTAGTTATCTCTATTAAACTCTGCCTACTTTTGTCCCCTTTTATTGCAGCTTTTGAAATCACCATTGACCACCCGCATACTCATGTTGTCAAGTGCACCCAGCTGGTCAGAGGTGAGCGTCAACTCTTCAACTTCACGTTTCTGTTTTGATATTTCACCATGATTGTAAGCTAGCACATAAATGGATTAATTTGCAGGTTTTAAGTGTATTCCTTTGTTCTGTTGTTGTTCCAGCGAGTAAGGATTTGGCTCAAACATCATACTTTATGGCAACCAACAGGTATATTTACTGTTCACTGTAAAACATAAGCTATTGTGTCTTTTGAAAGGAACAATAAAATAATGGACCGTGTTTTCATATCTTTAGTGCATGTTAGATATAAACATAACTTAAACTCAACACACTGAATGTCTGCTCTCTCTCCTTCTGTTTCTGTTTTTGTTATCTTCTGGGACGTATCCTGCCACGTAGTCTGCACTTGACCACGTTCTGCCTGCAGTATAGTCCCCCAGTTGTGGCCTGTGTGTGCATCCATCTCGCCTGCAAATGGTCCAACTGGGAGATCCCTGTGTCTACAGACGGCAAACACTGGTGGGAGTATGTTGATCCCACAGTCACCCTGGAACTGCTGGATGGTATGTGCTGCAAGTGACCTCATAGTACGAGCAGGAAAAATGTGTTTGAGAAGGACCCACAGGTCATGCAACCATCACTGGTTAACTGATAAATGTTGGGGGTTAATAACATTAAACTGTAACATGTAACTTCCCTCAGAGCTCACACATGAGTTCCTGCAGATTCTGGAAAAAACACCCAGCCGGTTGAAACGGATTCGCAATTGGAAGGTACCCATTTTCCCCCCATCAGCCGTTTATAACCTGCAGAGTACAGCAAAGACGTCCTGTACCATGTGGACATTTAATAGTTGACTCTCTTAACAATAATGGTCTGCTTTCTTTACTTCCAGGCAGGAGGTCAGACACCCAAAGTCAAGCCAAAGGTCCAGGAGGAGGGTGACCAGAGAGATACCATGATGAGTATGATCTCTATGGCTTCATCAGAGAGTACTGTGGCTGGGCTGATGAGCCTCTCTGCTCCACCGACCACCTCCGCTTCCTCATCCATGGGTGATAAGGAGAGGGCTGCATCTGGCAGCGCTCAGACATGGAGTGGAAAAGGCCAGACTGGATCTGAGCAGCAGCAGCAGCAACAGCAACAGCAGCAACAGCAGCAGCAGCAGCAGCAGCAGCAGCCCAACCACGAGGTCCATGCCCCGGCTAAGGTATCGCTGAGTGAGTACCGTGCCAAGAACGCAGATGTCCTGGCCGCTCAGAAGAGGAAGCTGGAGAACATGGAAGCCAGCGTGAAGAGGGACTATGCCAACGCTGCTCAGGCTCTCATTGGTCAGCAGCAGAGGAAGGAAAAGCAGCAGCAGCAGCAGCAGCATCATCACCAGCAGTCCAGCACCACCTCCTCTGACATGTCCAGCCCTTCACCCATTATTCTGAAAATCCCCCTGGAGAAGGAGAGGCACGACAGGAGCTCTCTGAAAATGCGCTTCCCTGTAGCAGGGGGAGGAGGCAGCGGGCACAGCAGCAGCACCCGAGGTCAGGATCAGGACATCAAAGTCAGAATACGAGTGCCTGAGAAGCAAAGGGGGGGTTCAGGAGAGGAGGGCAAAAGCAGGGACAAGCACAGGGAGCGGTCTAATCACCACCACCATCATCACCACCATCACCACCACTCCTCCTCCTCCTCCTCCTCTAGCAGTGCCTCCGTTTCCTCTTCACATAAACATTCATCTAGCTCCAGTGGGGCCGTAGGAAGCAGCAAAAAAGTCCCCAGTGACTCCTCCAGGACGAGCTCTTCATCCTCTTCCACATCACGCAAGAGGACACACTCCCAAGATCCCACAGCAGGCTCTCACCCTGCCTCAAAAGCCAGCAAGTCATCTAGGAATCCCTACCAGCTACCACCCCTGTCTTCCTCCTCTGGGCAAACTCTGGGGCACGGTCCTGACATTCTTCCTGCCCTGGGCCTTCCCCACCACCAAGGGAGCTACCCACACTCCAAAAGTGACAAGACAGACACTAACGGACACGGTGCAGCAGGCGGAGCCCAGTCAAACGAGTACCAGGACACTTTCGAAATGCTGAACTCTCTTCTGAGCGCACAGGGAGTCCAGCCGTCACAGCCGTCCATGTTTGACTACAGATCTCAATACGGAGACTTTCGGTACAGTAGTGGCTCCAGAGGGAATAACCCCAGACCCCCACCCCTGCCTTCAGAACCACCTCCACCACTGCCGCCGCTACCTAAATGAGCTCCCCATCAGGAGATGCTATTATTATGTACATTGTGCTTGACATCACAAACATCCATCTTGTTACATAAAGTATTGAATTGTTTTTTTTTTTGGTTTTTTTTTTAACCCAATGGTTTTTTAATCGGCTTCGGTGTGACAGCAGAGAAATGTATTGGTCAGACTAATGAATTTGTCTTTTTACAGTGGGGTAATAATGAGAGGCTTGAAAAGCTTGCAAAATGTGAGAGGGGGAAAAAAAATTCCAGCAAAGTGTAGATAATTTTTTTCTTTTATTCTTAACCCTATTACTGTTTTTAGAGGAAGTCATTGTCTTAAAATCATGAGGAAACTAAAAGATTTCCATCACATACCTGTTATGTCTTCTTACCGATTGTCTTTTTATAATGTTTTTATAGTATGTTATTTATTAATTGAATACTTAAAAAACATACCCCCCCTTTTCTACCTTTTTTAAGGCTTCCCCTCCATGTTCCTTTTGGACAGAGGGATATTTCTTCATCAAGACTGTACAGGCTAGTTTGAGAGTGCATGTCTCCAAAGCCATCTTTTCAATATTTTTGTCTTTTTAAATATTTTCTTCTTCAGCCACGACCTCAAAAAAAAAAAAGGTGATTGCCCCGCCCCTAGTGTTTTATCTATTTTGTTTCCTTCATTATTTGGTAAACTTGTACAAAGATTGTAAAATGTTTAAAACATTGAAATATTTTTTACATTTTGTTATAAAAATTGCAAAAAAAAGATGTAAATTGAGGAAGCTTGTACTTTTTGTTTTTAAGATTTGGAGTGTTGCAGTCATTGTTTTAAATGGTTGTAAAATATTCATATTCATTTCTGTAATAATTACAATAATGGACAAAGTTCATACCAAGCATATACATCAATGGTTTATCAAAGGTTTCAGAGAGTTTAAATATATCTACCCGGTATGGTCACAATGAAGGAACAGCCAACAAAAAAATATCCCTCTAAAGAAAATTAGTTATTATCCTGTTCTTTGTCTCTACTGGGAGTTTTTTATTTTTTTTGGGGGGGGGTGATCACAGCTACACTGAAACATTTAAATATGCCGCGTTTATGGAGACACAACATCTTCACCCTGAAACTATGGCGAAAAAACAGATTTTAATGTTGCTGCTCACTTTGTGGTGACCATATCGAGCCCAGTGCACAACAAAGTATTCACAATACAGATTATCAATGACTGATCATAGGCCACGTGTCTGTAATTATGGTCGTCTTTTCATTAATGCATTTCATGTAGGAATGTTTCAGATGTGTAAGATGTCAATTCAATGCTGTTCCACTTTCGTCCTGTTAAAGCTGTCTTTTGACTCCATACCTTCAAACTTAAATTGGTGGATGTTCAGTTTGAGATTGATGTTTTTTAATCCTTCCACAAGCCATGGTTCATCAAATGTTGCATGTGTTCTTTAGTTGTGTAAAACCATACATACACAGCAAAGCAGGTTATTGACATACCTCCACTACAGGGTCATGAGCATGAAGTATAATACTGTAATTAATCTGAAGTAATGTTTAAATTTTGTGTCGGAGCAAAATGGGGGGAGAGGTGCTATTTGTTGGCAAGAGAATCGGGTATCATCTGTACATTTAATTCATATTAAGCTTTATATGGTTTTGATTGTATAGTGTTACTGCTCTTAACCTGCTTTGTTTCAGTTTGTAATCATGAATTTGTTTTAGGCAGTTCACAGTAATGCAGTACAACAAATCAGCCATACAATTGTAAAATATTTTTGTTCCCTTGATATATGGAAGATATGCGGAAAGAGTACAGCTCTTTGCTCAGGCAGCAGAGGTTTTATTAGCTATTCAACTCTTGGTTGTAACAGGGAAAAGGTAAATGCACTGAATATTTATCTCCGTAGGATCGCCTACAATGCAATTGACCAAGTGTTACATGTATTGTGGTTAGGCTATTAGAATAGACGTCCAATATATAATTGCCATTTTTGAAAAATTTTTATTTGATCTGGACAAATCTTCCCATTTAAGTATTAACTTAATGCTGTGACAAAGTCGTACGAAAGGACACAATTTAAAAATAGATCCATATGTGAGAAAAAAACGGAAGACACTCATGCAACCTAACAATGCAAAGTCACATAGCTACAATAAGCTTTCATGTCTTTTCACGTCTTGGTGTTTTTAGTGACACTCAGGTCTGGATATGAAATGTTTTGGAATTTCAGTTAAAAGGTTATACACTACCAGCCAAATGTTTTAGAGCACCTGCATTTTTCCAGTTGTTACTGACATTTACAGTGTTTCTGAAATTAAAGCATAGAACAAATGGATAATAAATATTTAAAAAAAAAAAAAAAAGCAATTGTGAAATCTTAAGTCCTAAATGTTTGACTCGGCTGAATAAACTTGAGGTGTTCAAGTTCATCCTAAACCAGCTGGATGGGGTTAAAGCCTGGACACTGTGCTGGTCTCGGGCCGTATTAAGACCCTGTCCAGTTCTTTTCTGTGTTTTGTCGTCATCTTGCTCGTAGGGTGACTCCTCCATCAGTCTGTCTTCTGTTACTCCTCTCTCTCACCATTCGATAGCAATATACAGAACTACTTCCTGCAGTGCAGCATTGTCCTCGTAATGCAGGCGCGTAGTGACAGTTTATTCTAACACTGTCTTTGCACAGACGGACGGTTTGGAAGTCCTCAGTAGAAGTTGAGGGACCTGTAGGAAATGTTTGCATTAACTTTCAAGACTTCATTTACCTCCATTGCTACAGGAAAATTGCACATTAACAAAATTCTTAATCCACTTGTTCTATGAACTTGTCAATATTTGTTGACCTAAAAAGTTTAGCACTCACCTTTGTATCTTTAAGGCTATTCACTGGACTTGAACTGCTGAAATTTCAATAAAAACTGGGAAAATGGCAGGTGTTTTAAAACTTTTGACTGGTGGCGTATGTGAACACTGTCTTTTTGATATAATGTGGTTGCTTTATTCTCAATTAAAGTCAATAAATATTTTAAGAAAAGGCTTGTTACATTACATGTTTTTTTTGTTTGTTTTTTTTATCCTTCACTGCTGCAATATTGTGGGTGTAATGGATAGTGTTAGTCTACTTTTGAATGGCAACTCAACTGGCCAATGGTAGGCCGCGTTACGCTGACGCTCTGGCCAATCAGAGCTCAGAGAGGGAGGGGCCAGTGTGTAACCGCAACGGCTGTGGCAGTTATCAGTGAACACAGGAAAATCAGTATAGTGCGCTGTGGGAGCCAGACTGGGTCGGACGGTCGGGAGGAAGGTAAGCCATTAAAGACTCAAAAACGAGGATATGTTCGTCTTCTAGCACCGTGGCGCTGCGGTGCCAACGAGAAAAACGACCCCCTTTTCGCGGGCGTCCTTAAAAGTCGGTTATTTGCCGCGTATTGTGACAATTAGCGGTTAGCTAGTGTTAGCAACTGTTAACAAAGATGGCGACCCGAACCCTGAAAGAGTGACGCAGTAGAGAGAGGCGGGCTAAAGCGTGGTGTGGCGCCCGGTTAGATTTGTTCAACATAGACAAGTGAAGCTCCGCTAAATTAACATTTGCAGTAAAAAAAAAACAACAAAAAACATTTCCTCCCCACAGGTTTAGTTAAGATGTAATTGTTGAGCTCGATCAATTGAACCGTTGTTCATTTGCATCATGTGTGAACTTAAACTTGATCAGAATATGAGAAGACACCTGACCTACCACCGCCTGCTTCAACGTTATTTCACTTAAAACGCATAAAAACGGCCAGCGTTAGTCCGCAGCTTTTACAAACACGGTGATCAGTACTTTACATTGATATACATTGGTTTTTGTTCCCCGTCTTTGATAAATCAAAATACTTAAATATCTCTCCGACCTTTGAACCCAGTTTGTTATTAAAGGACTAAACTTCGAGTGAGTCATTAAATGTGTATTAAAAGCTTTAAAGCATCACCTCCAGTCATTTAAACAAAAATTTTAACTGCCTGTGCAGATTATTTGTATTATGCAGTGTACCTCTCAGCCTCTATACTAATATTTTTAATGTTTTATCTATAAATGCTAAAAAAAAAAATTATTGTAATCCCCTAGAGCCCAAGGTAATTAACTTGTGTTTCTGGATTTGTTCTTGTTTAACCACCACTAGTCAGTGAGGGTTTAGCTTTTTTGTTCAATGTTTTGATTCTCTGTTCTGTCTATGACATGTCATAAAATAAAAAATATACACTCATAGGTGACATTTCTGTTTTCCTTTGTTGTCTGATTAACAGTACAAAACCCACTTTCAGTTTGATGCCGTATATAATAGATGAGGCAAGAAATTATCACATTTATGAAGCTTTTAAAAAGTGTCTAAAATTATTCATCATCAAAATAGTTTGTCTAATCTTATGTCAGTAAGTGAATTATTATTATTATGTCAGTTATTTCGTCTCAAAGTATTGTTGCATATCCTCAGAAATTGTCCATAACATTTTCTGTCTATATTTTTAAATGTCTGGTTTTGTTCACACAAAGGGCAAAAAACTCAAGAATATTCAGTTTTAAAGTCATAAATGACAAGAAATCAGGCAACAAAGGCACATTTGAGAACATGAAACCAGGGGCTGTTTGGTATTTTTGCTTAATTAAAATGGATTTCTGCCAGAAAGTAACTTGGAGTGCAACAACATGTAACATGTTATAGTGTTGATTTATGAAATGAAAAGTGTATTTTGTTAGTAACTCTGTCTGCTGACCATTTGTATCATGGTCTCAGTTTCAGAATCATGGAACCTCTAAAAATAACACAATAAATGTATTTCCCTGGAGCTCAAGGTGACATTTTCACGTCTTGTTTTGTCCAACTGGTGTTTCAAAATCCAAATGTGTTCAGTTTACTGTAATAAAAGATGAAGAGAGGCAGGAAATCCTTTTTTTTTTATGCTAGAAACAGAGACTGTCACTTTTTTCTTGAATAAAATGACCCATTATCAAAATACTTACTTTCTTAATAATCTTTTCAGACTTGCAATGAACAGAATACGAATTCACGTTTTACCATCGAGTCGGAACAGGGTGACCCAGACGCCTCGACCTCAGGAACCTCAGGCCTGCTCCTTCACCCAGCGACCTTGCTCTCAGCCCCGTCTGGAAGGCCTGGAGTTCTGTATCAAACACATTCTTGAGGACAAGAATGCTCCTTACAAGCAATGCAGCTACGTCTCTGCCAAGAACGGCAAGCGCTGTCCCAACGCTGCACCAAAAGTCGAGAGGAAAGACGGGTGAGTAGAAACGTTTAATTTCTCCTGTTTGATAACGGACACCAGACTAATCCAAGCAGCGGTCTGACATGTTTTCTGCAATGATTGCATCTGTTCTTCAGAGTGACGTTCTGTGCAGAGCATGCTCGAAGGAATGCCATGGCCCTCCGAGCTCAGGTGAGAAAAGCGTCTTCAGGCCCATCCCCAGAGGCGCTGTTGTCTCAGCTTAGTGGATACAACCGTGCAGAGGCGCACAACCTTGACGGGGGCCGCTCTGAAGCAAGTCGTATTCTAGGTAAACGGTCAAGTTTGGTTTACAAAAACTGGAGACACATCAGAGACGTGAATCTCATAAGAATTTTGCCATGTAAGTGGCATCTGGGTATCGATATATATTGATGTTTAACCAAACCCTCTCTGGGCAGATGAGGACAGTCTGAGTGAGGAGGAGCAGGGACCATTGGTGCTTGACCAGACGTGGAGAGGAGACCCTGACAGTGAAGCTGACAGTGTTGACAGTGATCATGAGGATCCTCTGAAGTAAGCAGAATTACCCAATCAAAAAAAACATCTGTGGTTTTACTCTTGTCATTTCATTTGACCTATATTGTAGAGTGAAGAAACAACCTTTATGTTTACCAGCTTAAAGCTTCATTCATCAGTGAGGTAGCTGTGTCCCCGTTGATGCTACAAACTAATTCTGGGCATTTGAGCACTGTGTGCACACTTGAAACAAAACTAAGAGTCCAAAAGTTTATATATATATATATACTTAAAACGCATGACTTTTCAGTATGTTGTCATGTAGATTGTTGCCCCATAATGTACTGAGGAACTGGAGGAGCTTTGCATAGTAAAATCAGTTTTATCAACACGTACTGAATTATATGTTGGTCTAAAACCACCAGGTATGTTGAGTTCTTGTAGAAACTACAATATGACATTACATTACATGCTGTATATAATGAAAGGTCTTAAAATGTCTCAATTTTGCCTTAATCTAAGATGTGTCTTTGGTCTAGTGGGAGCTTGTTGGAAGACTTGCACAGAACTGTGTCATGGCCCTTTTGCCGGCAAGTTTTATGGAGAATTTATTTTTTGTAATCTTAGACATGCTGGAATATACACAGCAGAGGAGGTGGCCCTCATCACTCGAGAGAAACTCATCAGGCTCCAGTCCCTGTACATTGACCAGTTCAAACGCCTGCAGCACCTGCTCAAGGAGAAAAAGCGCAGATACTTGCACAACCGCAAAGTGGAGCACGAAACTCTGGGTGAGTATACAACCTTTCATGTTCACAGACCTTTTACCTCACAAGCCTCAGTAATCTGTATTCGTTCATTTGATAATAGGGAGCGGTCTGCTGACGGGTCCTGAAGGACTGTCCATGAAAGAAAGGGAGAACCTGAAGAAGCTCAAAGCTCTGCGCCGATACCGTCGTCGGTACGGTGTGGAAGCTCTGCTGCACCGGCAGCTGAGGGAGAGGAGGCAGGCTGTGACAGAAGGAGCTCCTCAGGTGTGACCATCACAGTCAAGACTATAGAGCAGCAGTAGAACTATTTAAGACAATAACCTAATGTAAAGAGTCAAATTTGCCAAAGCTTAAAAAGTTCTCACTTACTCTTAGGGGTGTTTAGTATGTGGATTGTTTGTTTGCACAGGTTTTATGATCTTTGTTTGAACCTCTGCCACAACCCCAGTGTACGTTGATGAGGGAATTATGTTTGATTCTTTCCAGAACCAACAACCCCAGACTCCACTTTCAACAGTTTTCTCTTAAATTACATTACTACTGAAGAAATGCAGATGTCCCTTTGACAACTGTGACAACACAGGCATCAGCATCCATTGGTCTAGATGTTGTCAGGATCTGTTCTGTTTTTGAATTAATTTAAGAATAAACTTATATCCAGTGCCTTTGTATCCTTTTTCCCGTAAAGAGGAACAGAGCTGGAGAATATACTCTATGTATTAATTTATATTAGAAAAAAAGATTCCCATGTGTTCTGTGTTGTATGACTCAGATATAATTGAAAAACACTGGGACCAAATACTTTGAAATATATCCTCATAAGCCCACAGAAGCGTTTATGCCTCCGAACGTCTTCTCGTATTCTCTTTAGACCCTTATTGCTCTGCAGTTGTTTCAGCTGGAGACTTGCTGTCTTTTCTCTCCTTAAACTAGAAAATCAAAACTTTCTGTGTTTGTAACGTACTTAACATTAACGTTGTTGGGTAAGATCTGGATTAGTCTTGACTTTTGACTGGTGCATTGCTGCTTTACTTCTGTGTGTTTATTGATGAGTTCTCATCCACCATCTTCATTAGTGACTTCAGGGGAGACTCCTATTGGCTGCAGGGGGTGCTGTTGCAGCCAATAGGAGTCTCAATCAGAGGCCAAGCTGTCAGTTGCTTGTATAGACAAAGTGAGGTTAAGTTGGTCTGTGTTTATTGTGACAGAAAAAAGACAGTGATATGGACAGTAAGATATTTAGTGCATTAGACACTTTATAGTTGTGTGCACCCCCCCCAAAAAAAAAGGTCCCTGATTTATTGTTCAAAGGAATAACTCATCACATAAAGCTACAAAGTTCAATACAGAAAGTTACACACATTGTTGTATTTGATGTATTTCTCCCTGGTTATTATGGTGTACAATGTTTGGATCTATAAAATAAGGATAAATCAATTACAATTCAATGTTTGTTTATGACCTAACAGAAGTCTTCGTTGAGTTACATATATAATTAGCTGAGGTTGAGCTGATTCTGAATTTGTGGAGCACTGTGACATTTATGAAAGTTACAGCTTTATTAGAAGGGAAGGCATGAAAAAAAGCATTAATGTGGCTCTAAGAAGGTTAAGTATCGGTTTTGGTCACTGTCATTGAACTAATATTTACTGAGATGCAAAACAAGACTACAGACAAAATACTAAAAGACAAAATTCCTTTCATCCCACTATATTCTGTTGGAGACATTTCTAACATTGACATCTCCTCTACCTGTATAATTGGGAGTCAGGGTTTTGGTAATATTGATAAAATCCAGTGTGCAGGGGCTCATCAGAAAATCAATTATTTAACTGAGTTTAACCTCTATCCTTAAAAAAAAAAAAAAACAAAAACCTGCTTTTTCATTTATTATTTTTGGACACATCACTCATGGCAGTTTGAAATTTAGGGTTAGTTTCCTCAAGTTACCACCTACCTTTGGTTTTAGATATTAACTCAACATGTTTGAGAGCAGCAGAAGAGAATTGAACCCCATCACATGACACTTGACTAAAATGTTTTTGGCTTTTCCTCTGATCCTTTTGTGGCTTTTTGATTATCGTTATGAAAGAACCAGTGTGTGGTTGATGTTATTCCCCCAGTGTAGTGTGACTTTATAACATTTCTTTCTCCTCCTGCAGCCACATTCAAGAACAGTCCATGAGAAAT
Organism: Rachycentron canadum; assembly: GCA_038496675.1. NCBI lineage: Eukaryota > Metazoa > Chordata > Actinopteri > Carangiformes > Rachycentridae > Rachycentron > Rachycentron canadum. Next base: position 1,880,268 of record CM076651.1, read on the forward strand.
GCATCTCCTTTGTGGAGGGAACCCGATGTACGAATCCCTGCCTTCCTATGACCCGGCACTGTCTCTCACGTATCCTCACTGATGCTTTCACCATGGGTTTGTTCTTATTAGACAAGAAACCACATTGGTTTTCCAGTATTGAAAGGAAGAAAAACAACAGTGGTTGTTTATAACTCTACTTTGTCTACATTTCAAACTCGACCACAGGTTCTCTGCTCATTCTGTCCTTCAACTTTTTCTTTTGAGCCATATTCACCCCGGCCCCAATCAAGACCAGCAGCTTGCAGTAGCTGCTGGTTTCAAAGGAGGCCTACATGAACTCCTTCCTGTGGTCTGTTGATTTTTCCCAGAGTTGCAAAGGGGCTAATCAGTTCAGTTGGAAGGAACAAGATCCCTTCCCAGCCTGCTTTTATTTGAACCCCCATCATTTGCTGTTGTCTCATGCTCTCCATGTCATTCACTCACACTGGGGTTACATGATAGGCTTCACTGTCAGCTAAGTGGTTCATTGCAAATACTGAACTATCTGCTCCACATATTTCCCACCTTAGGTGGCTGGTTATGGTGATTAAACTGTGTCCAGACACCACTGTTGCATAGTGAACAAGCTCGAACACAAAGTTTATGCTCGAACAGAAATCAGCAAATCGTTGTCTAAGACCACTCAGCCATAACATTAATAGAGTGGAGCCTTGTGCAACTACACAATAAGCAGCTTTATATTGGGGGGGTAATAATGCAGCAAGATAGTTATTCACAGGAATAATTATAATACTGTAGCACTGTGTTTGGCTTTACCTTTAAAGATGGGAGCAGTTTCTCTCTGCTTTGTTGTATTGTTCATTTTGTAGTTTTGTGTGTGTTTACATGTCATTTCCTTGACAACCCGATGCTCAGACATCTACCAGGACAGCAACCAGGTGCTCTTCAAAATGTGTCCTGGCCTGAAAGACGTCCCCTGTGACCGTACCGTGCACATGGGTCAGTCTGACGATCCTCGCTGCCCGCTTCACCTCACCCTGCCTCCCCCCATGTACCAGCCTGAGCAGGAACCTCCACCGCAGGATCAGCTCACGCTTGCGAGCAAAGACATGTATCTGAGTGCAGCAGAGCTTCAGCCCACAGAGAGTCTTCCCTTAGAGTTCAGTGATGTACGTAGATATTTTCTTGCCCAACCACTCTCCTCTAAAGTGTGTGTGCTGTAACTACAATCTCATGTTCCACACTTATTAGATACTGGTTTGCTGGGATTTTAGGGTGTTTTCATAACCACTGGAATGTCTTTGTGTGGTTCAAACACAAATCTTTCCCCTTGGTTTGTTTTTTTTTTTTTTTTTTTGTTTGTTTGGTTTGGTTTGGTTGGTTTGCACAGAGATAAAACCAAAATGTGTCATGTGACAACTTCCACTCAGACCTTATCAGCTGAAATATCAAGAAGGCATTGTATTTGATAGCTAGTCCAAGTTAAACCATGATTCATCCTCCAGCTGGTGGCTAGTAAATGTTTTGATGATTTCAATCATTGGCATCAAATGGCACCTGGCTACAGGGAGCTATTCCACTCAAACATGCAGAGTATGCCCTGTCAGGTCAGGTTCCCTCTACAGATGAGTTACTCAAGAGTTTGTTCGTGACTGGACACAGGCCAATTTCTCTCAAGGGTCTCGGTGCTGCAGTTTGGTTGAATTTGTCAAATCTGTGCAAACGAATCGAAGTGTTTAAAAAATGCAGGTTGATAAGGGACTGACACGTTATCTTGAATTCAAAAACTTAACTAATGTGAAATCCCTTTGGTGACAGTGAATTGTCAAGAGTGATCTGCATTTTCAGGTAGGATCCTGTGGTGATCATGATAAAATGAGTGCAGTGGTCATCATAACTGTCCACCTTATTTTAGCTTGTCAGTCTGTGTGACTGACTGAAAGGCAATGGACCACGCTGTGAATGTGTGAAGGCACGCTCAAAATGCTGCTGCTGGCATCTGTTGAAGAAGCTGTGGGCACATGATTCGGGTATTAACATTTAAGACAAATGCAGTAACTGTTGCAGCTCTTACAAAGCCATGATTTTTACACAATTTTGGCCTGGAACAAACGCTGGGTGTTGTACGAACAGTCAAAAACAAAGGTTTATCTCCACACAAAGCGGCAACACATGAGGCTGATTGTGTTAAAATCTAGATCAGTTATACCAAACAAGGGTGCCTGATGATCAGTGGTGTAAACATGCAGCAAACACATACATATAACTGAAATGGCTCCTATAACAAGTTTAATGTTAAAATTTAGATTAAAATAAATAAAATATTCCTGTTATACAGGACCTAGATGTGGAAGGGGATGGTATGCAGGGCCCTCCGTCCCCTCTTCAGTTTGACACGGCCCTGGCCCTCGAGGACCAGACCATCAGAGCCATCGCTGAGGCCCCAATGGACATCCTGACTGGAGAAGACCCAGACCAGGTTGACCTGGACGCCTCAGAAAGAGATGTGGATGCCATCATGGATGACCAGGTTAACTCTTAACTAATGGTCTTTGTTCGTTGTATGTCACGCTGTTAGAGATGGATCTAATAAAAAAAACTTGGTCGCAATCTGTGTCAGACTGAACAATATCAATTTCAAAGAGTTCCGTGAATGAATGAATGTAAATTGGGTAAAAAATGCTGAAAGGATAGAAGCACATCTGTGTTGGCCGTTTAGAGATCCTACCCTAACATGTCTCCAAACGACGTGATGGGAGACCGAAGCTGCAGCTCTTCTGAAGTTAACATGAGCTAACAATCAGCTGTCTGGGTTCGGTTCAATGAAGTTGCTGTGTTACATTATTGTTAATACAAAGGTCCTTTGTGGTTTTATCCCTCCACTGCAGCTCAGCAAGGAATCGCTGTCAGGGAATCAGGTCTTTCAAAGTAAAGGATTAACTTTGTGAGGTATTTGCTCTGTTTGACCTTCTCACATACTGAATCTTCATATTAAGGCCATATGAACTTTGGAAGATGGTTTTTGTTTTTTTTCAGAGGTTTGGATTTATCCTCCCCATCACCGTCATTGGAAACATGTTAGGAAAGGATCCGTGTAAACCTGAGGATCAATTACAGCACATGAAACCTGTTTCAATGAAAATATTAGCACCTGGGTTACATCAGAGGAAAAGATCCCTTCATGCCCGGTGTGAACAGTGGGAAAGCACAACCTGTCACGTCCATATGGGCACCTGGCTAATGTTTTCAGACAGGATTGAGGAATTGTCTTATCCTTTCATGACATGTCTCTTCTTGTCTCATCCATCTGCTGCTCGTGTTTTGAACATGTAGCAAAACAATAAACTTTGGCCATCGTCCTGGAGCTACTCTGCACTGAAAGTGTTCAGGGGAGTAGAGTGGACCCGCGGGGAAAACATGGCTCACCACTTCTGCAAAGTTCCCTGGACACAAATGGTTCTTTGGACCATCGAGCAACTTTAGTTTCCCATCTCTCCTCTCACTTCCTGTCTTCTGGGTGATAATAAAGGCAGGAAAAGCCCCAAAGTTTTATTTACCACAGGTTGCTAGTGTATTGTCATTTATATCATATCATCTCAATTAATTTATTTATAAAAACATTCAAGGTGCAGTGTTCTCCTTCCTTATCAAACCAAAGTTGACTATCAAAAAGAAGGAAATAAGAACTGCTAGAACAAAACGTAAAAAATACATTTTATTAATTAAAAAAAAAGCCATCCAACAAACAATGAGAAGAACCTTGTTCAGCTGACTCCCACCCTCATTTCTTAATTTTCCACCTGTCAACATGAAGCATCACAGTGCAAAATGATGAAAAGGTTGAATCCACCTCTTAAACACAAACTGAACACACAACTTCACGGAGGAGGATTCATCACAGGACTTGTGTGTTAGTTTTAGCCTGGTGTTCCTAATAAACAACCAATAAAAAGTGAGTACTGCCTCCTAACTTCCTGTTCTCCCGCCCAGGTGGTGTCAGAGGTCGGAGGAGGAGAAGAAGAAGAAGAGGAGGAGGAGGCTGCTGCTGATAATTCGCTCCAAGACGTCAGCGCTGCTACGGTTGATGCCCCCAGATGAACAAACTCCACCTCTTCAGCGTTATCAACCCAACAAGTTTCACCGTACCACACTCCATGACACAGCCCATGACACCAGTTGCACCCTGGTTCACACTGGTGCCTCAGATGTTGACACTGGGGAAGAAAACCAGACCATGGGGATGTTACAGCACTGGGGAAACAACATTAACATTAAATTAAACATTAAACACAGTTTGGATTTATTGCATTAACAAAGTAATCACCAGGTGTTGGTGAGGACCAGAGACAACGGGACATAAAAAGGGGCCACAGGGAGTTTTCTGTTCTTATGTAATGACACAACAGATGTAGGTAAATCAGACGTAGCTAATATTTCATGTTTGTACCAGAAAGTCTCTTAATTCTTCTGAATACACAGAATAAGGTCTGAGTGCAGTATGTGGCTGTTCTCCCATTGTTCTATTTGAATACACAAATAAGAACAAACTTTAAAGGATGGGTTCACATTTGTTCAAGTCTTTTAAAACGCCACGCGCCCGGATGGACATTGAAAGCGTCACTGGCTGCTGTGATTTCAATGTAGCAAGAAGGACGAAAGCCTCAATCCTCAAAAACACATTGTAAAGACGATATGAGACTCACCAGTCAAATAAAGTAAGTGTCCTTTTAGTACCGGATACCACCATGGTGACCTTAAACCTGCAGCTGTGCAGAGCTGCAGTGGCAGCAGGGAAAGAAAGCACCTGAGCACAGAGACCACAGAAGCTTTAACTGAGTTCAGGTCAGTCTGGCCCACATCTGGCTGTCCTCCTCCAGGGTTGACTGACAGCTGGGACTTTTTCTATGTGCCAGGCGAGGTCCAGATGTGGGCCAGACTTGGGCCGTGGGATCAGGCCACATACTCCCACAGCAAGCCTGTGGCCCAAGTTCAGGCCGGATGTGGAATCAGTGAATGTAAAGGTACCTACAACACAACTGCAGGTTGAACTGGGGGCCCCACAAAGACCCGGGTTGACCTTTTCATGGAGGTCAGTCAGAAGGAGGACGTTTCCAGGTCATTAACAGATAATTAGACCTCGTGTACATCGATTGCACCACTTTGTCACGTGGGTGTGTGTTAATGCTGTTTTCATGTCTGTCTGGGTTCAGTCTGTTAACTTCTCATCCACAAATAAAGTATTTTCTGACACAGTAGCTCAGCTCCTCTTAATGAAATCCAGATCTGAGCAGATTTATGGTCCCTGCACAAGTATTTTTAAATATGCGCAATATATTTTAAGAAAGAACCACATATACGGGCAGCTCTTTAAGTATATGGTGAAGTTATGTTTGGCAGCATGGGACAGCCTCTAAAAAAAAAAAAAAAAATGGGGCGGGTAACGCAATTTCATGCAATGACATCACTTTTCCTGAACCCAAACAGTGAAGGACGAGGCAGAGGAAGAAAGCGGCTGCTGCAGGAGAGGAGGAGGAGGAGGAGGAGGAGGAGGACACCGCCGGAAAATGAGCACAGGGGGAGAGATTTAGAAGGAAAAGCGGACTCTTTCTGCCGGGGTCGACCATGGTGCGGCCGGGTCTTCTTCTCCGGCTCCCAACCAAGTGAGGTGAGTGTTTGAAACGGGAGGAAAATGCGGGTTTGATGCGTCCGGTCGAGGGGTTGAGTTGAATACCGACACCGGGCTTTGACGCGGTCCCCGTCGTCTTCAACATCCCCGGGAAAGTAGAGCTCTGCGCGGCTTTAAAGGCAGAAATGTGACCAGCTGGTTTTATTGTGTTATTCAAACCAAACGCCCCCGAGCTTCCCTACATTTTCTCCGCTTGATGGCAAGGGCGTAACAGCCCCCCCCCCCCCCCCCTCCTGTGTCGGAGGGGACCCATTTCGGTGCAGGGTTTTTTTTGGGGGGGGGGGGGGTTTGAAGGGCCTGGGGAAAAATGGAGATTTTTTTTTTTTGAAGCCCAGTAACTCCAGTCCAGATGGGTTTGTGTTGGACTGCAGCAACATCCCGACGCGCATTTAGCCTCGTTTCTGGGGGTTGAAACCTGAAAAGGGAAACATGGAAAAAGGAAACTGTCATCTGAGTCCTGTGAAGTGCACCACAGTTTCTTTTTTTCCCTGCCACACTGATGCAGAGGAGAGGAAATAAACTGTAATTCATTAATGCATTAAAAAAAAAAAAAAAAAAGGCTGACACTCCTCAACCACCAGGCTTGAATTTACCAAATCAGCCTCAGTAACAATGTTAGAGGATGAATTCAGATCTGAATGTGGAGGATGAACCACCCGGGTATATGAGATATGAAGTTGGGGCCATTTTAAGGAGAATTGGTCATAAGAGTGATAGTTTACCTTGATGTAATGCTGCAGCACGTCTCTGCATGGTTTGAGTTTATTGTTAACCAGCTGATCTAAAGCCCCCCCCCCCTAAAAAATAATGTGCTTTATTACTTCACTTGGATGTTTGACCTTCATTGACGTACAAGTGGTTTTCACATCTACCTGCAGGAAGATGAAAGTTCCTCTGTGCTCACTTTAAATCTCAGGTTATGATGTTTATGTGTGAGAGGATTCGACTGAAGCCTCGTCGTCATCCTACATCCAACTTCAGACTCTTAAAGGAACGTTGAAAAGTTCAATGTTACAATATGTTTAAAAAAAGCTAAACTAGTGTAGCAACGAAAAAGAAAATGTAGTGTTTGTACAGGGACTCGTCTTGTTATGTAACTGGAGCTGGACCAATATCAGCCAGGTCATTTCATGTCTCGGCTTATTGCAGATAGATCAGTCTGTGTATGTCTGGACCAATAAGAACACACACTGAAGTCACACCTGGAAAAATCTTTAGAAATATCTGCTGGATGTGTGATCAAGATCAAAATATAGATCATTATCAGACTATTGCCTCGGAAATCAAGTAATTTTGGTGATAACTGTAAGTTTGAATAATATCAGGGAGCAAGCAAAGCTCCAGAAAACTAGCGTTAGCATCCATTTCTGTTATGTTATGAGAGATGATGTAATAAAAACAGCACCAGTCAAACTCAGACGATGGGAAACGACGAAGAGAAGGCATTTGAAATGTCACGTTTATATTAGTTTCATGTTTGAGTCTAAGAAATCGTTTCAGATCTGCGGTTTTCGTCTCTTCGGTGAGTGACATTCAAGTCACTTGCTTCAGAGTCGTTATGATATTTGTGATATTTGAAGCTTTTCAAAATTGTGTTTCTGTTTGTCGAAACCTAAAAGCACAAAACAGATGGAGAGAAATGCACACAGCATTCATTTAGCAGCAGACCACAGTTTGTGGTTGGATTGAAATGAATGAGCAGTATTCATGATGACAGGCTGACTGTCGTCGCAGTAGCACCAAACTAAACTCGGGGCTTAGAGCTGCAATCAATGACTATTTTCATTGTTCAATTATCAATCAGTCATTTGGTTTAAATAATGTCAGAAAACGTCCTAAAGCTCAAGTTGATGCCGTCACTTTGCTTGTTTTGTCCGACCAAACCTAAAAATAGACCAGTTTTGATCATAGAAGACAAAGAAACCTCAAAATAAAGACCCTGGAACAAGTGGATGTTTTTCATTTTTGCTTGAAAAATGACAAACAACGAATCTGCTACAAAAATAGTTGCCAGTTATTTATTATTGACTAATTGAATATTATGGCTTCAGCTCTAATAAGGTCAATCCAAACGGTGCTCTTCAGTCAAATGAATCAAGGTGTTGGAGCTTTATCGTTAGATCGTACGCTAACAATGCTGCTTTTCTGAACGTGCGTCCCAGTCACGGGGAATAGATCGTTTGTTTGTTTTCTCATTTTTATGGATTATCGGCAACAAATAGATTATAGGTCTATGTGAAGATTGTAGGAAGATTTGAAACATCTAAGATTTGTGGGTGTAGCCGCTGCAGAGTCTTTTTGGAGGAGAAAAACATCCACACTTAATGATCTGCGCCTGCTGGTTCAAGGCCAGATATACACTCATACTGTTCTCATTGTCTCCTCGTTTTCTGAACGGAGACCAAGCTTTAGGTCAGGAGAAGAAATAACCTTTTTTTTGAATTATAGTCTTGAAGAGATGGCCAGTATTCAGGCTGTAAAATATTTAAGTTTCACTGAAGATCTTTTTATGAAATGCTCAATGAATCTTTTAGTGTTTGCAGGCTTTGAAAAGAAATGACGTGTCCCTCGTGTCTTTTCCAAATCGTCTGTTGATGTAATGTTGCAGTTTGTTGTTTTTGGCAATTGCAGACAAATGTTGTATATCATGTAAGAAAACCTTGAAGACTCAGTGGCACAAAGACCCATTGAAGCCATGACTTCATGGTTGGAACGAAGCGATGGGCTAGATTCCTGAAAAATAGAATAAAAAGGTTTGAGAGGAAGGGATTTGATCATCTTTCTAGCATTTGAGACGTCGTTCAGAATTTTTGACCCTCTACGCGTAAAGATCGGCCCCAGGCTTTAAAGAGCACGACTCTGATTTAACACTGGACCACTGTGACAGCGCTGGACTCACAACGGACAGTTTGAAACAGAAAGGACCGAAATCGATGCAGCAGAACCAGAGCTATCGCCACGCTTTCTTCTTTCCTGCCAAAACCTGGCACCTGCATTACCCACAATGCAACATGACCACTGACAGTTCATCTGGAGATTTGGGTGTATTGAAGAGCTGAAGAGCCTTAAACCTTCATCCTCTCTAATGACCATCAGGGGGCGACTCCACTGGTTGTTAAAGAAGTCAGATTGTATTGAAGTCTATGGGAAAATGTCCCTACTTCTCCTTGATTTATTAGCTCAGTAAACGTTTTCCTAATGAGTTTATGGTCTCAGTCTCTAGTTTCAAGTCTTCAATACAACATGATGTTCATTTTTCAAATGATAAGTGACCTAGAGGCTCAAGCAGACGTGAGGAGTGGGCTCTGTACGTCTGGTAACTTCCCTTCTCTCCAGCATCACCAGAAACCAGAAGGGATGTTCTTTGTTCAAGGTTTTCTGACTTTTAATAAACTAAAAGAGTCAGTGAGAAACTTTGTTGAAAGTTACTGATAAATTCACTCAGTTCTCACATCTCATTTGTCTGAGTCAAAGGTCAAACATCCAAGTGAAGTAACAAAAAGATAGAGGAACATATTTGTGAGTGGAAGGCGACTTTAAAGTCCACTGTGAGGCCGGCGTTGTAAAAGTGTTGTGTGGAATTCTTGGATTTTTAATATTTTTCTTTCAGTTGATTCATGTAACTGAAGGAATTTGAACATGAGCAATGGAGGCTGGGAGGATTTCAGAATAAATGTCCCTGAATGTGACACATTTGGAGCAATATTTGGTCGTGAACATGAGGACCCACCGGTGCTGTGAACATTTCATCCTGAGGAATGACCTCAGGATGGGGGAGGGAGGTAAATGTGGTTCCACTCTTCACTCACTAGATTACATTTATGGTCTGTGTGCCCGTGTTTGAGCTGGATTGAAGTTTTTTTTTTTTTTTTTTTTTGCGAGAGCTTTGTCCCAGTGCAACTTTGAGATTGCATATCCAAGCTGTGCTGCATTACATCATGAAGAGCCGAGCCAGTGACTTATTCAAGTGTAATGGGCAGTATAAGTGCTCGCTCGCTCTGTTCGCCTCTAATTGTTCACAGATGTTCTGCACGCCTTTGTGTCCCACATCTTGTTACAGCCAGTTCACACAGACGCCACATACAGTGTTCAGACTTTATTACTGAGGGGAAACGTGGCAGCGAGTGAGTGTTTCATTTGGCTTTTTGCTTATGTTAATTGGGTTTGGTTATTAAATTATATATTAGGCGCTGAAGTCCACCACAGAGCAGTTGAAGCGATTAGGGGAATAATGGGTTTGTTGATCAATAGAAAAATGAATGGCACACTGCTAGGTTTGCTGATAGGTGAGTGAAATCTACCAACATGCCTTGATTTTAATCACAAGATGCTGCAAAGTCTGTCGATAGTTTACCAATTTAATGCTCATTCATCACCTCAGACAGCTTTCTGAGAAAAATGTTCAAGATTCCCAAATAAATTTGACAAAGAAATCATTTGACAGCAGAAACATTAGTTGCTAAGTTGAAAGATAGACTGTTTCAGGCCTCTGTTGTTCATATATAAACTGAGTGTCTCTGGGTTTTTGGTCGTCTTGTTATCTTGGGCTCTGGGAAACCGTGATGGCCCATTTCATTGCTCTCTGACTTGTTATGAAGTGAATGGTAAATCAGTGGATCCATAAATAGTCAACAGATTAATCTGTAATGAAAATAACTGCCAGCTGCAGCTCTGTGACGCAGCAGACAGCGTGAAGACTGCAACTGCAACCTGATGGAGTTTCTATTACTCAATTAATTGTTTAGTCTGAGAAATGTTGGAAAACACTGGGAAAGAATTCCATCATGAGTCAAGTAAAACCCCAATATCTAAGTTTACAATGATTAAAAAACACCAAATTCTCTCAGTGGAACCTGTTTGATATTCTTTCCTCCATCTTTGTTTTACATTATGTCAACAACAATGAAACGATAATCAAAACAGATTATTCCTCTGTTCAGCTCTGCTGTTAACCTGACTCAGGCGCCTCGAGGCAAACTGCGGGTTTTATGGACCTAAAGACCTTAGACGCTCTCAAGGTCAGTCCGTCTGTGAAATATCACTTTATTAGATCGTCGTTCAGTGGTTTTACAGGGAGGAACGAGCAACGGGGCGATGATTTAGTCAGTTTGAAGTCTGGTGGGGGTGTGAAGACGGGTCGGAACCTCCTGTAGTCGCCTATCTCTGCCGTCCCCCAGACCCCCACCTGCCCCACCCCACACACATGCATAAAAAGGCCCTGCTTTGAAGATAGGCCGGGGCTGGGACCTCCTCATATCAGCTATCAGCTCAGCCCTTTATCGCCCCTCTGTGTGATGCATGTGTGATGCATGCAGGAACTGTAGTTCTGCAGCTGCAGTGCTTTCACACCAAAGGCACTTCTGGAGTCTGCATTAGCGTTGCAGAAATATTCATTAGTTGCTCCACAGATTTGGTGAGATCACAGCAGGAGGGAAGACTGAGAGCTCGACGAGACATCATCATCATCATCATCATCATCACGACTGTTTGCTCGCACACGCTGCAGAATATCTTGATCAAAGGAAGTATCTTTGCTGGCATTGTTACCCTCACAGCGCCTTGTTTCCTCCCAGACACCTCACATTGGGATTATTTACAAGCACGTCAGCGAGAACATCCGTCCACCTCCACACAAGAAGAGCCCTCCGTGTCAAATATGGCCTCTGAAACATGCATCACTGGAAATGCTTGAAGAAGCCTAATAGTATGCGAGAGCACTCCTGCCAGAATGCAGAGGGCTCATTCAAAATCCACCCTGCAGAGGAATCTGTGGTCATGCAAACATTGGAGTTGGCAAAACGCTGCTTTAGCCTCTGCAGCTGTAACAGACCTTCGATTCATCGGCCTCCACCCGCCCCAGAAAATATGCCCTGGAATGTAGCTTTAATCAGGTTCAGGTAAACCGGCTCCCCACCACGTCCTGCTTGGCCACAAAAGGATTAAAAGGCTGTAATTTTGCAGGTTTTTTTTTTTTTTTTTACGCAGACACAATCTCAGCTCAGATTTGTGCTGAGTTATGAGCCATGATAACTTCAGGGTGAAGCCTGAGTGGATGAAGAACAACAGCAGCAGTGGGAGGAGGTTGTGTCTTGTATCCTCTGCGTCGAACAGTGTTTCTTTGTGCACGGCTGCAGTTTATTTTCATTTGTCTTAAAATAAGTTGTTATTGAGGAGCTGTATGTACCCCCACCCCCAACCCCTCCAGTCGCTAAGCCCTCTCCCACAAGGTGCTTACTGAAATGCTGCTGCTCCAGTGTTTTGAAATTCTCATGAGCTTCCTGTTTCAAAAACCTCTCCACTGGTGCGACTATATGCCTTGAAAAGCATCAGCGCTCTTCCCATGGAGGTGGTGTTTGTTGGCGTGATGGAGAGCAGATTGTTTGGCGGCTAAAGCAAGGATGTCCATATATAACCCTCCATACTATCTTTTATTCTGTACCATAAATAGGTCTTCCTCTTGGCCAGACCTTGGGAAAAGGATGTGGATGATGAGTATGCCTGGCTCAGTGCTGGTCGAGTTTGAGCCGCTGCGGCTGGCAGCCAGATGTGGCCAGATGTGGAGAAACTGTCCATCGCCAAAGAAAAAAAAAAAAAAAAATGAACCCGCTCGTGCTCTTCTTTATATCTTCTTCTTCTGGGCCGGCGCCCTTGTTTCTTTTCATGGCCGGAGTTCGCATCGCAAGCGTTTAATTTACTCTGGCTCTCTCTGGGTTAGCTTCACTGAGCCTGACGTTGGTGATTGTTTGATCACTGGTATCATGAAGCTGGTTTCAACTGGTTCTGAGTTCACTGATCCAGCTGTGAGCGCCATCATGTGAAAAAGGGGGAATTCTGAGTTAAAGGAATCACAATTAAAACCATGAGTGGAGCATTTAAAATGACGGGAGACAAATTGATGAGCCTCATGATTTTATCAAAGCGAAAACAATGAGATGAAATATCGACTGTCCACACCACTTGCTTTATTTCCTTCTAGTAACCAACCTGTATTATAAAGCAGCTTCTCAAATGTCAGTTATGATGCTAAATTCAACATCCTTGACAAAAATTGTGTTAACTTTGACTAATTATCTGATTATTGACTTTATCGCGAGCTGCTGTGATTCCATTTCCCCAGTGATATGTCTGGATCCCTGCAGTTGACTGGTCCGTGGTTTAAAAGTGAGGCGGCAGCAGGATAACCCACTAACCTCTGCTCACAGTGTGCTCATGCTAACGTAGCTGCTCCACAGAATGGACCCGATTGCCGCCTACGACCTGGATTAACTTGTCTGGCCTCGGCTGCCGTGTCTTGTTCAGCCTCCACATTTTTTCCAGTCATGTCAGGGTTCAGCAGTTTGGTGCGAATATGACTCACTGAGGATCAGGTAGTAAAGGCGTTTGCTGACACACATGGAAACAGACTGTGCAGCTGGACGAAACGCAGTTGCTCCTCTGGCAGGCGGTCTGGATACACAGCTCGTAGTCTGGTTGGCAGGAGACCCTTCCTCTCTGTGGAGTATTTACAGTGGTATGAAACCTGCCTTTATAGGGGCTGTGACAAATGGTTTTCATTACTGGGCTTTTATGATTGCAGAAATGAACAGGGGAACATACTTTGAATCCTTTTACATGTGAGGGATTTATTAAGGCCGTCATACCACTAAAGTTTTGACTAGTGCTGCAACTAATGATTTCCTGCATTGATTAATATGCCACAATCCTGTTAATTGTTTGTATTAGAACATGAGAGGATAGAAACAGCCATTATTTTGGTGTTTTTACTTAAGATTCACTTTTAATCAAACTGCAGTTGTATATTTTAGACTGACATGCTGTGTAGCCTCTTTTAAATTAGACTCATGTTAAAACGTCCAACTTTACAGCAGAAATAAACCTGTTTACAGCCTGGTACAAAAAACTGTTTCAGTCTCTAAAGCTAATTTCCTCCTTCATGACGACTGTACAGGGGGTGAATTTTTATATATATATTTATACAATTTAAATTTTATTAAGACTTAAAGTTCTGTATTCTGAGTGTGTGTCGCTTTGAGTGGCAGGTGGCACTTTTATGCACATTTTATGTACATTATGTACATTTTTGCCTCTGGGAGCTGGGGGCAGAGTCAATCACTGCCAAGATGGCAACAACGGAGCAGCTTCAAAGCCGCTCTTCAAACAGGAACCTGAGTGAGGCGTCACAGCAGCTGCATCCATCTTTATTTACAGTCGATGTTTAGGTCAGTTGACCATAGGTGTCGTCCCTGTGATGGACTGGTGACCTGTCCAGGTTGCACCCCGGCCTCACCCAGGGGCAGCTGGGATTGGCTCATGCCCCCCTGCTGTGAGGATTAGCTAATGGATGGATGAATGCATGAACTTGAAAGCAAATGCTTATTCAATTGAAGTCCAGTATTTACTCTGTGTTTGGTCTCCACCAGCTCCTGAGGGAAACATCTGTCTCTCCAGCTGCTACATGTTCCTCTGTCTTCACCATCTGGTCTCTGACTGTGACTGTGAGTGAGAGTGAACCAGGACAGTGAGGCTGCAGCTGGACCGATGAACAATGAGCCGCAACTCAAATTCAATTCAGGAAACTTTATTGGCATCAACGTCAGGTGAACAATACTGGCAGCGTGTCCAGGTTAATAAAGTTCAACAGTGAGTAGTCTGACTTTAGTCCACCTCACCTGTCCTGACCGCTCAGCTGACCACTCACCTGACTCTTTCCTCTGGCTCTACTCAGGACTCGTGTGGCTCTTCCTCTGTGGTTTGACCGGCTCTGTATTAGGTCAAGGATCTGGTTCTGCTCTGTGTCTCTGCTCATTGTTATCTGGCCTTAAACCAGGACCATAAATTAGGTTTGTTTGGAGTTTGGGTTTGATGCGTCCAGCCCTCCAGATAGACATCTGCTCATGTGATGATCAGGTTTTCTCTGACTGGTTGTTGCAGAGCTGGATGTGCTGGTCGGAGGTCGAACAGCAGTGGGTGTTTTTTCATCAGTGGGTTTTTTGAGGGTTCGTTGAATCTCAGTGTGTCTGTGGGTTTCAGTGTGTTTTCGCTGTCAGATGTTAACAAGGTGATTGTACTGATTATACATGAGGTGATAATTCGGTACCACTTTACAATAAGTCTACGCTCATAAAGGATTAATAAATGGTTTATAATGACTTCATTATTAGCTTATTATAGCTTATTATATTAGCTAAGGCCAGCAGTGACATGTTGCTTGCCAAATAGTGAGCCCACTTTGATCTGTACTGTTCAGCCTCATGTCTCATTAGTTACTGAGCATTTCACCAACATCGGCATCTTAATGGTCAAAAAATGTCAAACGATCGTCACATGACCAGATTCAGACTCTGACACGGAGATTAAATTGATCCTCTCTGCTGGTCGGTGTCTCACACTGAAGGTACAACACAGTTAGTGACCTTCCTTGACTTGAACTACTCGTCCAGTCTTTATCACTGAGTTGATTCTCCCTCCATCATCTCCGTCTCTTACAACCTTTTGTTTATCAGTTATAGTAATAATATTATTATTATTATCACTTATTATTATTATACAGAAGTAATATAAACATTTCCGATCCTTAAGAAGAGCTGTCTTAGTGTAAAGTGGTGATAATTCTGTCAGTTCATCCTTTCACGTTGTTTTCAGTGTCATTTCATATATTAAAACAACCTGCAAAGACTCAAAGTGCCAGAGGAGCTGAGGAGCAGACGCAGACAAACAACCTGATGTAAGACGGCGATGAGTCTTAAAAACAAGTAACACTGGCAGGTGACCAATGTAAGGACACTGAAGGAGGCGTGATGTGTTTAGGGCTACAACTAATAATTATTTCCATCATTACTTTTCTCAGTTTAAATTCTTTTAGTGGAAGTTTCTCAACACCACAGCGAAGCTGAAGATTTTTAATTTTCAAAAGCAGCAAATCTTCTCATCTTAGAAACAAAGACCAGAGAATATAAAAATAATATAGTTGCTGACTAACTGATCAGCTAATCATTGCTCTCTTTGTCTTCACCTTGTCAGCACTTTTGTAAAAAGTCTTGCAGATTCATTTTCTGTCAGATGATTAATCAACTGGTCCTTTCGTGCCTTTTCTGTCCGTGAAAGTTGCACAAATAGCTTCGATCACCAAACCAGGCCGTAGGCAGCTGCTGACGCTGGCTCACCAACTACAACCTCTGACTTCCTAATGAGAGCCAACTAAGCTGAGGCTTCATGCAAATTAACACTCGAGGCGTCGCCGCCGACAGCGCAGGGGTTTTTATAGCCCCATCTGTAGACCCCCGCGCATCTCCTCGTCCAGGCCTGGGTGTCACGTTTCTTGTAGGTGGATTAACCCCCCACCCTCACACGGAGCTGTGCACATTACTGCCCATTAAACTGTCTGCCCCTCAATAGGGGATTGTACCATACGAGTCTGATTTACAAGCTTCCATCTGACCATAGATGCTAACGCTGGACCATCTGCTAACTAATACTAACTAATGATTAGTTTTCATTAACCTCCCAAATGTTTTTTTGATTAATCGTTTAGTTTGTTAAATGTCCTGCTCAAGTTGATTTTTACTTTATTAAATTAAAGTGAAGAGCAGAAAATCTTCATCTAGTCAAACTCTCAATTCATCAAACTAACATGAACCTTAAAAAAAACCTGGAACCAGAAAAATACTTGATTATTCTTTTATTTGTGTGTTTGATCTTCAAAATGAACAACGCTCTTCCTCCTCCTTAAAACCCAGGATCAAGTCTCTGAACTGTTCAAAACCCAAAGATGCTGAGTTTAAACAACCAGGTGAAATAAGAGGTGAAGCAGCAGCTGACTCTCTGAGTTTCGACTGCATCACGTGTTACTTATTATCATATAGGACAAAGAAAAGCAGCAAATCGAAGCTGGAACCAGCTCAGTTTCGTCATTTGACTAATCACCCCAGTCACGTCTGTTTGGCTGATATTGTTCTTTGTTTTAGGGGCCGAAAGATTTCCTTTTATGTAATCGGGACATGAGGTGCTGGATGCATGTAAATTGCTTGTTTGAAAAAGAGGTGTCATTGTGAAGTGGAGAAGATGGTGTGACAAGTCCTGCTTTACATATTGTTTGCATTGAATTTAAAGGCAGTCACATGTCTGTGTCAGCGGCGCCTGGAGGAGAAGCTTTTATCCGCCGAGTTTTCTTCCATGAACACATATTTTATCGCCACTCGACGTTCTTGAAGTCCGGGGCTCTTTATGTCCACGCCACCATTGAGTATTTTGAGCAGTTAGTGAAGATTCCCACTCAGGGGAAAGTGGATGGCGGAGGAGGGGGGTGACAATAGGCCTTTTATGTTAAGAGTTATCCTCGTTCCCTTGTGTTAGCTCCAGGGGACCATGTGACGGGCCCTCATTCAGGTCATGTCGGCCTGTTGAGCCTTTGACCCTCTTAGGAGGGAAGCTACTCCCTCAATGTCCCATTCATCCCATTCAGATGTCTGACACCGTAGAGGTATGGCGATCCCCTGACGGACCTTCAGCCAGCGGCACCAGTAAGTCACCACGTGTGCGCTGCGCTTGTTCGAACCCAGTGGGTCTCCCCGGACTTAGTCTTGATAGTTTCACAAATTCCTGCTTGTGTTTGCACTAAGGTTAGGTTTCACCAGAGGTCGTGATCGGCAAAACACCCGGAAGCTTTGACTCTAAAAAAAAATCTTCCTTCCTCGTTTTTTATGTCTCACAGTCGAGGCCGGAGACGTTGTGTTTTATCTCATATCTCAAGGAAAAGCTTTTCTTCATTTAGTGCAAACGTTCACTGTGACCCAAGGAAGAACTGGTCAGATTTTGGTGGTCAAAGGTTAAAGGTCAAGGTTACTATGACCTCACATGTCTGAACATTGAACACGTCTGGGCTCATAAACACAACCTCTCAGTGACACTTGGACTCAAAGATGAGCTGAGGTTGAATCACACTGGACTGAAGCCCAGAACGATCGCCTCATGGTCGCCTGCCTCCACAAACCACAAAGTTAATTAACATACTTTGTGACGTCACAGTGACCTTTGACCAATAAAATCGAATCTGCAGAGGAAGAGGATGCTGCGTGATGGCAGTGTTATTAATGTGCGTCTCATTGCTCCACACAGATCTGATGGTCTCATCTCGCCAGTGGACAAACAAAGTGATTAAGTCACATAATCACTCTGATCCCTCTGCACTCCACTGCTTCTTGTTTTAGGCTCTTCTTGCTGAACTGTAGCGGAGGGATCAGAAACAAAGAGGAACCTTAGTAATAAATAGCCTGTAACTCAGTTTGCTGAAGCCTTGTGTTGAATACATTTTAGAATTTATTTTTAATGAATTTTATTTTGTAGTTTATTGAAAACGAGGGCTGCGCAGTTGTTAGCATGTAGTTTATTGTGGTGCTGCAGAGGACGACTGCAACCCTGCGAAACTAATCGTGTTCTCCAGAAGTAAGGGAACCTGTTGTTGATTTAAGACCCAACAAAAATGAAGAGAATCGTGAGTCGTCTCAATCATAATATCTGCCAAAATAATTGCCCCGGGTCAAACACAGAACCAGGACTGTGACAGATCTCAGGTAAGTCAGAAGGACAGATTTGTACATGTGTGATTCTTTCAGAAGAAGTTGTCCTCGCTCGCTCGCTCGCTCTCCACTAGGTGGACTGATTAGAGCGCAGACGGGGCAGGACGACCATATGTGAGTAAATCCTCACTGGACAGCAGCTCTTTTGATCTGGGTGATTTTTGATGTGAAGCTCAGCGTCTGCTCTGTGTGTGTTATTGCCTTTTGTTGTGGTTAATTCTTGATGACCTGTGCAGCTCAGCTCATCTGATGGTATTTAGTTTGTCTTTGGGTTTTTCCCCTAAATTTCCACACTGGATTTATCAGCATTTTTTTTTCTTTTTCTTTGATATCCATCTTGAAAGCACAGTTTGGCTCCTTTCATTTCAGACAAATTGAAATTCTGCTGTGTATCTGGGGCAGTTCTATACTCGCCAAACAGGCTGGACTGTTTTGGTTAAATCTGAATGACAATAGCTTGAAACAACTGACATTCATGTGAGGGCCCCGGGGCACTTCATTTTGACCATAGGAAGTCTGGTGCGGGGCAAAGTCGATTCAGGTCAGGCCTCTGTCGGCTCAATTAGGGTCA
>CM076651.1:1904616-1949623 GCA_038496675.1 Rachycentron canadum
GTCTAAAGGTAGATGTTAAAGGTCCATACAGTCTAAATGTAGACGTTAAAGGTCCATACGGTCTAAAGGTAGACCTCCATCAGCCTTAAAACCAGCTGTCAGGACTTTGTGATGTCACAACAAAGCAGTCACTCTTAAAATTTGCTTGATTTGTCTGAGTAACCATCAAAAACCTGAAGATGTTGGTGACAAGAAAAATATTAAAGCTTTACGTGAGAAGGTGGAAGCAGGAAGTGTTTGGCATTTTAAATGAAATGTAACTAAAACGGTGAAAAGTGGTTTCCCATTAATCGACCAATCGTTGATGTGACAGCCGTAAAGACGACGTGTGGAAAACGAAGAAGCTCTGTCTCAGTGGTGAACACCCATGAAAAGCTAAACTGACCTTTGCAGCAGTCGCTGCTGGGTAATTGGTTCAGAGGACACTGTGGCTGTTTATTTACAGTACGAGACACGTTAGTTTCCCTCTGGTGTCCAGTTGCACCTGGTTTGTTTGCCGGGGGATGTTCACCAGCGTCCCCGCAGCTCACGTTCCTCATGCACAGGTATCCATCCGAGTCATTTGAGGAAGAACAAAAGCGCCACATGCTCATCTGGCTCGGAGGCGAACACACGATCCTGGTGCATTTGTTCAGCGATTGGGATTTTAAGATGCGAACCCGGCGCCTCGCTGCACTTTGTTTACACTTGGCAATGTCAGATTTAGTGGCTGCATTTTTGAGAAGGGCAGATTTTCACAAAGAAAACATAAAAGCTTTGTGCTGACTTTGACCTCCAGGATCATCTGTCTGCTCTGTGCTGGTTCACCTCGTCTGTTTGACAGTCAGAAAAACATCTCAACCTTTACCTGTCCTGTAGAATGAACATGGCTGTTGTTGTTTGTTTGGGAGAAACGCTCCTTTAGATGGTTGGTTTCTTTAATGTGGGGCAGTTTTTCACAGTAGCCACGCCCCCGAATTCTCCCCCTGCTTTCTGGTCTATTTTCCTCTAAATGGACCATCATTTAAAAAATGAACATCATGTTGTATTGAAGACTTGAAACTAGAGACTGAGACCATAAACTCATTAGGAAAACGTTTACTGAGCTAATAAATCAAGGAGAAGTAGGGACATTTTCCCATAGACTTCAATACAATCTGACTTCTTTTTATAACAAAAGTTTTTCGGTTTCACCAGTGAGCTGTGTCTAGTCCTGAGTAGAGAGTGAATGAATGGGCATTGTGGTTTTTTGTGTTTTATGCTGTATTTTAATATGTGGTGTGTTTGTTGTGTGGCTGCTGTGTTGCTCAGATCAGATTTTTTTTTTTTTTTTTCCTCTCAGTTCGACTTCCTGGCAAAAAGATTGAAAAATCTAAATATTACACACATCACAACTCTGTGTGTGTGACAATGTCCCCTGAGAGCCGCTGAATTTAAAGGTTATTTTCATTAATGATTCAACAGCAGATTCTTTTCTGATGTAATTGATAATTAGTTTGGTTTATAAAGTGAAAATAACAGTTGTGAAAAATGGCTGTGAAGTCTTTTGTCCAACCGAACGTCCAGAAGCCAAATATATTCAGTTTACTATCAAATATCACAATGAGAGGAAGTAAATTCTCATATTCTGAAAAGATAGAAACAAGATAATGTTTGAAAAAAATGTGTTAATTGATAAAGTGAAAATAAATGTTGTTCAACCACCTCTTTTATTTGTTGTGTTAGGGTTAGTTTTTGTTTTTTGTTTTTTTTTAAATCTCAGCAACATTTCCCCTCAGCGTGTTTTTTAAAAAACCTTTGTTTGCATAAAGTTGATGTCCACAAACCACAAGACGGGTTAAACAAACATGAGTCAAAGTGGCGCCGCGGAGCGTGAGGGATCCTGACTTTGTGTTACAGTAACTCGGATGTGACACAAACAGCAGTTATTACTAGTGCGAGTCGAGCTTATTTCACATCGTGTGACTGGACGTTGCGTTTGAACAGAAGCAGCAGGAGACGTTTATACGACTGTTGTTCTGGGGCCGCGTTGACCTTCAGTTTCCCATCACTGCGACTGTCGGAGCCGCTGACTCACCGAGTGACTTCAGTCGTCTCCACCGTAACATGTAAACACACACACAGCTCGAGAGCGAGCGTCATCGCACTCTCCATCAGAACACAGCTTGTTTGTTTACTGAGGAGTAAAGACTAATAATGTTATTGTTGTTCCACCGTGGAGGATGAATTAAAAGCTCCTGTCATTACAAGTTACTTTACACACAAAACACACACACATATAATTATACTTTATTGTGTCAGTCGATGTCAGTGACATGTTATATTTCCCCTCATCCAGGACACACAAAACAAAGTGAGCGACTAGTACACATGTACACACGTGTGTATACAAACACAACCGTATATACACACACACACATACTACACATACACACACATGTTAAAACAAAGAGTCAAATATATAAATAACAAAATGAATAAACACACAGGACGTCGTGATTGGCCCTGATCTCACTCAGCCGTTCACGACGGCACCAGCAGCTGTGAATCTGCCGGCTGAGCTCGGTGGAGGGAGCTTCCTGGTACTGACCCCCCCCCGTCAATGAGCCTCTGTGCCCCGAGTCCTTAACCACCACAAGGACGACAATACTGCAGTTTACACACACACACACACACATACACCCTCTGCCTCCAGTTTATTTGTGGTGATACCTGCTCTTAAATATTCTGACATTAGGTCTTTTTGTTGCACGGCCTCACGGAGCCAAAGGGCCTCAGGGTCTTTAGGGACGTTAGGATCTCGGGGGCATTTGCTGCTTTTTCTTTCCTTCATGTCAGTGAAGTGATCGTCAGCGGCTCCGAAGTGTCGCCAGGACAAAACTAATGATTTGAAATGATTGTGGGAAATGAAAACGGGTGTTTTTACTATTTTTAGACAAGATTGTTCAACAACAATGAAAATAGTCATGAGGTGAAACCAGCAGCACCGGCCCTGACCAGGCAGATTCAGTGTCCAGTGTTCGATGTTTTCCCCAAAACTATATTTAGTTTATATTATATATATTTAACAGTTAATGTTATTGATGCGCGTCTGACAATATTAAACCACAGTGTCACAACAGGGTGATTTACAGAAGATATAAAAAGGCATTAAAGGAAAGTTCTGGTGTGTTTTTAACAGGAACCTGTGCACAATTAATCAAAATATTAATTACAAGATGATTAATACCAAGTACAATAACCAAATCACAGGAGCTAAGGTAAAATGTGACAACTTTGTTGTGTATTTTTTGTATTATTATTATTTTTTTTTTTTTTTCCAGTGAAAATAAAATGTAAAAATTGTTCAGGATCATCCAACTGAGAACAATCACAAATAATCACAATCTGATTTTTTTGTGTGTATCTCATGTAGCCTGACAACAACCTTTCAAATAAAAATATCATATCTTAATATAATAATTTTCATTATAAAGCACTTTTCTTAACAAAGTTGCAAAGTGCTTTATTAAAAAAGGCAGAAGAAAATAAACTGACTAAAAACATATCAACATAATACAAAAAGTCCCACATTTAATTTAAAGAAAAGTTCTGAGAGACAGAAAAGTCTTCAGTCCTGAGTTAAAGGACCCGAGAGCTGGAGCGAGTCTCCGTGAGGAGCTTTGAGACGATCCGAGGTTCTGATTGGCCGTCGATAGGCCTCAGCTCCAGGGGGTGTTTTAGATGTGGAGGCCTGTTGGATTATGGGTAAACGGGACGCAACTTGTTCTCTGAGATTCTTCTTCCAGCGAGGCTCGTGACGTTAACTCTGCACATCAAAAGAAACCACAGCGACGGCGGCGGAGCCACATTTTCATGTTATATTTAGAGTCACTTTTGTTGTCTTTTGGTCCACGCTGTAATTTCTATGTGAATGTTTGGCAAACACAAACGTGCTGGTTTCTCAGCTGCCCAGAGCTTTTATATGCATTAGTGAAGAGAAAAACTGGTATTTATAGCTACTCAGTGTCGCTCCTGTGTCCAAGGTCAAATGGACGGCTAATACCTGCTTCCGTTCTTAGATGGTTCTGCATCGATCGGCCGTCCATTACACTGTGCAGGTTCCACTGTGTTCAGTCAATCGCGGCTCAATGAGCAGCCTACTCTCTGGACGGTGCAGCTCCGGTCTGTCAGTCAGAGTTCAGGATCTGCAGGCCCGCGGTGTTCGATAATCTTCCTGTAAACGCTTTGCAAACAGCTCTAGTTACACAAGGCCTGGCAGGTCTCTGCTGGTTTCCTCTCAAACTATTAGAGGCTATTGAACATTTCCCAGTAGTGAGTTTTATTCTGTGTTGTGTGCGTTTGCAGGGTTGGTACTGGGATTTTCTTCAGTACTGATGCCACCAGGACGACTGAGTTTCGTCTAAAATGATGCCTTGAAATGTCTTTTTTTTTTATCAGACCAATAATCTACAGCTGAAATATTCCAGTTCACTATCATGTAGAACGAGGACTAAAAGCTCATTTTTTACATTGAAGCTGGAACCGGTGAAAGCTTTTGCTTAAAAAGTGACATGAAAACGATCAAAGATCGATGCTACATAAATAGCTTTTCTACAAAACTGTTTCCTCAAAAGATTTAAAGGATAAGTTTCACATTTTCTGTGCTTTTGTTTGAACAGAACTAACAATGTTTTTGCCTGCGTCAGTATTTTCTGACGCCCTGTGGGGCTCAGCCTCCCGCCCCCATTCCTCCCCGCTGACAGCAAAAACCCTTTGAAGCAGCTATTTGTTTCACATTAACAGCTGATCACATGACTGTATGTATGTGAAAGGGGTCACTTGTAGTGATGAACCCACAAAGATCCGTCACACAGCTCTTCAGAGCCTTTTCAGCGTCTCTGAGCTGTTTCAGCAAACTGACCGTGATGAGCAGTGGAGCAGCTAAAGAGCCGGATATTTCCCTCAGCAGCTGCTACAGAACATGGAAATAAAGCTGATGACGTCACTCATAGGATTGTGAAGAAGAGTGAGCTGCTCCACCGATGCCATCTTGGCAGAGCCTGACTCCGCCCCCTAAGATGGGGTGGTGGGAGCTCAGCTGTCAAATCTTCAATCCTGGACTTTTTAACAGAGAGTCAATGGGGACTGGCTCCCTGTTGGATCCAGACTCTAGTGGTCGATAGAGGAACTGCAGGTTTTAGATCTTCAGTGTTGTTGTCAGTGAGTCTCGGAGGTTGGTGCTTGATTGAGGCCAAAGCAGAGAGAAAAAAAACAGAGCAAATATTTTGACTTAGATTCAGCAGACGTTCAGAAACACGACTCCAAATGAATGAATCAGTAACAGTTACATGAGTCAATAAGCAACTGTTGGCAAATGAGTCAATTATATAGATATTATATACAGTCAATGGAGCATTTGCAGGAGGATATTATCAACACGCTCTGACGTTTTTATTAATGGACATTGTCAGTGTCAGTTCTGGGTTTGATCCCCGGCCTGTGTGGAGTTTGTATGTTCTCCCTGTTCCTGCGTTGGTTCCCTCCTGGTTCTCCAGCTTCCTCCCACAGTCCAAAGACATGAACATTAGGTTGATCATGAACCCCACCCTCACCCACTGTCAGCTGGGATTGTTTTATAGATGGATTAATGGACGGTATTTACATTATTATAACTGTTTTTACTATATTATATATATATTCATTTATTTATATTTTATGAATAGTTCCATTGTAGTTTATATGCCACTGATAGATGGTTAAAAGGAAAGTGTCATTCTAGTTTTGTCTAAAGCAGCTGTGAAGACCTTTAACTAAATAAAACACAAAACACAGTCGACAAAATGAAAATTTAAATCAGTAAAATGTTCTAATAAAGTGATAAAACAGACTCAGCCTTAGGTCCAAAGGCAGAATTTGGTTGATAGATGAAAAACTAATGAAGGTGGAAGGTGTGTGTGTGTGTGTGTGTGTGTGTGTGTGTGTGTGTGTGTGTGTGTCTCACCTGTCCATGTCAGGTTTAACACTGCTGGAAACTGTGCCAGTTCCTGATTGGCTCAGAATCAGACTCGTCTCATCCGCTCTAATGATTCCTTAAGATGTGACAGTTGGACCTGGGTCCACGTCGACACACCTACCTCCCCTCGTAGCCCTTCACTGCTCTGACAGTCAACACACACACACACACACACACACACACACACCTGGATCCATGCCTACTAGACTGGTCCTCAGCCACATGCCCTGCAGTGTGTCAGGCTCACGGGCTCCGGCAGCCTGCGAGCTCAGCGTGGTGCGGCTTGATCTGTGGATTTGTCGGAGCTGCAGAGCTAAAGCAGAGAAATATGGACACAGAGGCTGATGGTTCTCAGCCTGCGTCTTTCAAACAATGCAGGGTGGATGGATTAAAGCGTCTGCTCAGTAATCCTCCACGTACACTAGGTCAACTCGCTCTGAGACGTTTGAGCTCTGTCCGCGTCGAGGGCCAGACTCTGACCTAGTGTTGAAACAAAATCTTGTGGCTGTCAGAAAAACGGAGCGTAAACGGAGCAGAGTGACGGTAACAACGTTAGCGTCGCTCTCGGAGATGAGAGCAGCGCCTGAAGTGAAGCAGGCCCCCGGTTTACGGCCGTCTCTCCCTCCGGGTGAGCTTCACTGCAGCAGGGCTGTGCAACTGGAACAATCGCTCCGTTTACAGCAAAACTATTTCCTAAGCAATTTTGGTAATTGATTTAGTCAGTTATGAAGCAAATAAGTCAAACATCTTCTGCCTTCTTCTAAAAATGTGACGATTTGCTGCTTTTCCCTGTTTAATGTCACTGTGGTTTGACTTTAATGAAACGATTCATTCACAATAACAGTTGTTGTCTTGGTGATTTGCACCACAGCTGTGGCTATAAATCCTGCTTCACTTTTCTAAATGCTGTGTTAAACTCTACACTGTTTATCTGCCAGAGAAGAGGGAGCTTCCTTCGCCCTGGGTTTTGCCTCCCAGGCTTCAGTGGTTTGAGGTCGTTTTGAGATTCTGACTTCATTTGCTTTATAGTCAACTTTCTCCCAAACAATCAAAATCCTCTTTTTCCCAGGATTGTTCTTTTTTTGAGCAACTGTCCTGGAAATTTTCTTTTTTTGTAAAATGATCCAATTTAAATTTCCATAGATTCAAATAAAACCTCATTATTTTCCTTCTAATTTTTCTGTTTTCGTCCTGGTTGTGTCCAACCCTGTATCTGTACTTGTATGAACCTGACCTGTGTTCAGTTGAGTCATGTTAACATGTTAGCATCGCAAAACCCAGGTCAATATTATGAGGCAGCTGTAGACACCCCCACCTCATCCCTCCTCCGCCTCAAACAGTTGCAGTTACACTTTGACTCTGATGTGTTGACTGTGATCTGGACAGAAACAGACAGAAATAGAGGAAGCTCTCACGGTGGTTGTTTCCCTTCCTGCCTCATCTTTGCAGAAGCGAACGTCGCTGTCACTCACTTCGCCTCGTGTGTTGCAGATGAGAACAATGTCCGACGAGGCTGAACAGAGAATGTGCGACGAGGACTTTGGTTCGGACGAGGAGGGCGAGGAGGGAGACGTGGAGTCGTACCTGGAGGACAACAGCAGCGAGCTGATGGACCGGCTGAGGGAGCTGGAGGTGACTAAAACAAACAAAACTCCACAGATTCAAACAGTCAGCAAGTTGAAGTAACTGACTTAATTGCCACGGTCAATTTTTCATTATTTTAGTTTTTTGCCCCACCCACCCCTCCTCTCTAAACAGGCTCCGACATCACCTCTAAAATGTTCCTCTGATAGTTAAAATGTTCCATCTATGTTGTAAATTAAATTCAATTATCTTAATTTAGTATGTTTCTGTTTTGTTTGTTTTTTTTAAAATCGTGTTTACAGTGTATGAAGATGAAGTTCATGGAGATTAGTATGAATAATAGTCCCTTTAATGTGTTTTTATTCATTATAAATTAGTTATTGTCCACACTTTTGTTAATGAAATGATTATTTGTACAGAGACACGTATATTAACTGAGCTTTTATATCCAAGGCTGGTTTGTAAAGAGGTTTTTTAAAATACACAAAACTCAACAAGAAAATACATCAACAACACAAGACACAACAATGATGAGTGACAAGACTCCCAGTTAAACCTTACTCCAATACAAGTAAAAGCTGTTCAGTCACATTTTTACTTGATTTTGTCAACTCATAATTGTACAGAACCTCCTGACTCCGAAACTACCTGCAACAATTCACCATATAAATCCCTAAAACAACACATGCTACACTAAAGGGAAGAGGTGGATCAAACTCCTCCTCCTACACTCATTCACTTCCCTGTCTGTTTAAAACGGTGAAAAATAGAAAATTATTAGATTTTTATTAGATTTTAGTCTCTGTAACAGCGAAGGCCCACAGTGGCTGATACACAGAGCAGTATCAGTGTCATTATACCAGTAAATCACAGTCCGACACCAGTGTTCATCTAATGGGCCAATAAGGTTTTATTGTATTTGAAAGTGAGTATGGTCTGCAACATTTTCAAAATAAAAGAACATTAGTTCAGCTGACGAAAAGCTCTGCTTCAAAGTAAAAGTACTTCATAGTAGCTCATAGTAAATGTAGAGTCAGAGGGACAATATGTAAGTGTAGTGGAGGAAAAGTAAAAAATATATACTCCAGTAGAGATACTCCAGTAGAGATACTGGAAAGATGCACTGCAGTACAGTATTAAAGTAAATGTACTGGGTTAATGTTTCCTTTTATTTTCTCAGGTCTATGCAGGCTGGGTACATGAATGTGCCTCACACAGTAAATAACTCAACATAATATAAGATGAAAGCTGCATCAATGTTTTTGTTTCTTTTGCTCGCAGGCGGAAAACTCTGCTCTGATGTTGGCCAACGAGAGTCAGAGGGAGGCTTATGAGAGATGCCTGGACGAGGTGAGTTCGTGGTCAATGTGTTTTAATTAAAAACAAACATTAACTATAAATCCAGCGACGTCACTGAGCTCCACGTGTGAAACGTTCTCCTCCATCATCAGGTGGCCAACCACGTGGTCCAGGCTCTGCTCAATCAAAAGGTAACGTGACATAAACCTGCTTCCCGTGTCCGTGCTCTGATTTCTCTACTCTGACGCCGTACACAGAGGTCGGGTCACTTATCTCTGCCTCGTCTGTCTCTGAGCAGGATCTGAGAGAGGAGTGCATCAAGCTGAAGATGTTGGTGTTCGACCTGGAGCGACAGAACCGAGCGCTGTGTGAGCTTTTTCAGCAGAAATTGCCCAACCACCCCACTGCTCACTACCAGGTGAACGAGCTTCCTTTGCCATGACTCATAAATGATTCAGTCCCATAAACAGCTGTGAAGAAGAAGCACTCAGATCAAGGTTCAACGTGGAGGGCGTTGTCATTCTCTCCTTATACAATAGTCAGCACACAAGGAGGGAAACTACATTCCTGCAGTGATATGCAATAACAACAGACACAAAGAAAAATAGACAGTAGAGACAAGTAATATGAAGTGAGTATAATGCAACAAGTGAGTGTTGTACACATGATGATACTTGTAACAATAAAAAGAGAAGTAATTAAATGGCACCAGGAATTATCGTTAACAGCATATCATAAATATACTCTACTTAAAGGTCCATACAGTCTAAAGGTAGATGTTAAAGGTCCATACGGTCTAAAGGTAGATGTTAAAGGTCCATACAGTCTAAAGGTAGATGTTAAAGGTCCATACGGTCTAAAGGTAGATGTTAAAGGTCCATACGGTCTAAAGGTAGAAGTTAAAGGTCCATACAGTCTAAAGGTAGATGTTAAAGGTCCATGCGGTCTAAAGGTAGATGTTAAAGGTCCACAGTCTAAAGGTAGATGTTAAAGGTCCATACGGTCTAAAGGTAGACCCCCATGTGGTCTTTGATTATAATCATAGACGGCCATTTTTTCAATTTTAGATTTGAAATATCAAAAAGTACGACAGTCTCTGATGAAGAAATCTAAAACTAGTGATTCTGTTTTATAAGATGATCTTATATTAATGTTTTGAAGCTGTTGGTGGAGTAAATGTGTCAAGGAGCTAAAAATGAAAAGGCCTCACAGATGAAGTGAAGTCCAGCTCTGATTGTTGGGATCAGGTGGAGCTGCTCGTTTCTTTTTTCACCTCAGCCTCATTTTTTCAAACACAGTAATGGATCTGAGTCTCTTCCCCTCTGCTCTATATTGTTCCAACAGATGCCAGGACAATGTAGCTCCTAGTTGTCTGTGTATACAATAGCCTGTAGTGTATACAATGTCATCATAATTGCCTCATGAATCTCCTGTTACAGGTCCATGCAGGACCCCTCCCAGACTACAATGCACAGCTGCACAATGACTCTGCCAAACAGGTGGAGCCTGCACAGACTGAAGCACAAGCCAAGGTGATTATCACAGCAAAGCTTTACCAGGCATTAAGAGGGAAACGGGGGGGTTGTATCGTAGCCTCTGAATGAGTCTCCACCTGTGCGTGGCGTCACAGCATGTTCTGACATTTTCTCTGTTTTCAGCCATTGTGCTTTAAATACGACTCCTGCTGCTAATCTCCCTCGTACTCACTTCCTGTACGCATGCACTCAAAGGTCTTGATGGTGTAAAATGTTTGGCTCAGCGGTGAATGTACGTTGATAGAGATCTTTTTCTGTCCAAAGGGAAATGGCTACCGCACACAACATGCCTCCCCGGGCCCTCGCGGCCCAGCCACCTCCATGGAGGCCCTGTCGCCCTTCTTTAAAAAGAAAGCACACATCCTGGAGGTGCTGCGCAAGATGGAGGAGACGGACCCTCTCAAGTTCCACCCGTCCACTGCGAGCTTGTCTTTCTGCGACTACAGCCAGGTGCTCATGTCCACAGAGGCCGTTTTGGCTACTGCAGACCCTCTACCACTGCAGTGCAAAGCCCACCACACACACTGCCACTGCTCCTGCTCCGACGCCGACACGCAGCAGCACGTCAACGGTGACGGGGCGGTGAAGTGTGAGGGAGGGAACACCTGCTGTTTACATTGCAAGAGGAGCCCGGACAGTCCTCCGAAGCCATGCAACCACGTCTGTAGTCCCTCGAAAGCCAGCTCCGCCACCCAGAGCCATGTAGTTCCTGCAGCTGCTGCGAGCGAATGTCACAGTAAGAGCAGAGCAGCCGAGTCTCTTCCCCCGTCTAAACAGTGCACCAAGAATGAAGCCCACCAGCAACCAGCAAGCGCCACGGCCCACTCATCGGTCACAGAGGCGGTCGATCAGAGCCTGGAGGTGATGGGAGCAGAGCAGGAGCAGGATAATTCAGAGGGTTGTCTAAACGCCAGCGCCCCTGAGGAGCTCACTGGTTTCTGTCCCGCCTCCCACCTGCCCAGCTCTGTGGCAGAAATCTCCCACTGTGACATGGAGGCCAGCGACGTTCACAATGGCAACAACGCCATGTCGGATGACCCCTCGTCCACCCCCGAGAAAGACAGCACAGACCAGGAGGCCTCCACTGTGAGAGCCAGTGCCTCCGTCAGCCCCAGCTCCTCCTGCCTCAGCGACGTCAAGACCGCCGCCATCAACTCCCCGTCCAAACTGCTCAAGTTTTTAAAGATCCCCTCGATCGGGGAGAAGTCTCAGGCCTCCACCTCTGCTGTCCGTCTGAGCCCCCAGCTCACTCGCAACTCCAGGATCCCCTGTCGCACCAACAACTACGAGGTGTATCACTCCCCTGTTCCCACGCGCAGAGCCACCACCACAGAGCGGTGCAGGCAGCCCCCTCCGCCGCCCTCCAGGTCCGAGTCCTACCCTGCCACGCACTCGGCACCGACCTCCCCCCCGCAGCCTGAAGACGTCTGCTCCCTGCCCGTTAAGGAAATAAGCTACAGCAGCCTCTCTGCACCCAAAGGCTCAAAGATGGGCGCTCCCTCGTCCACATCCTCTTCCTCACCCAAAGTATCCCAGAGGGTCCCCCATTACGAAAATGTCTGTGATATATCAACCAACTCTAGAGAGGAGGAACCGACCCAGGGCCACGAGAAAAGAACAACTCTTCCATCGCAAACAAAGGCAAACGGTGGCGAGAGGAAGCTCGTGAAATCGTTACCAGAGAGCGTCCTGCATCCGACTCCCCAACGAAAGCAGTCGTCCTCCTCTACGTCAGAGTCCACGTCGGATGACGAGGAGGATTCAGACAGCCCAGTGTGGGTGAACCATCACAGCCTGCCCAACTCATCCGCCCTCAGTAAAGCTCAGGGCAGAGTGAACTACTCACGAACCCGAGAGAAACAGGACACGGACCTACGGGAGGTCACCGGGCAGAGCTCCGAGGTCGCCCAGCCACCACCTCCGCCTCCAACCAGGAGGACCGACTCCTCTTCCATCCCCAAGAGGCCTACGACCGGGGCGGTGAGAGCCCAGGCCGACTCCAGCCACCACGCTTTCAAAGACAGACTGGCTGCTCTGGGCAAACTGAGGAGCTCTGAGGATTTACAGGTCGGTCTCCGGCCAGTCGACGCGGCGAGCGAAGGCACCTTCGGGGAGGAAAGGAGCAAGACGGTGGAGAGGCCTGTGGAGCTCCATAAAGAGGAGCAGAGACATTCAAAATACACAGACTCTCTGGATGGTAAACCTAAAGGGAGCGGTGGTGGTTTGAAGTATCCCGGGACGTCGCAGCTGTATGAACAGGCCATAAAATCTCAGTCGTCCAGTGGAGCAGTGGTTAAACAAGAACTGTGTGTGATCAAGCCAGAAGGCTCCAAGAGCAAAATAGGTCTGCCGTCACCCAACACGGACGCTCCGCAGGTACTACGCAACAACATCAAGTGTCCTGGTTCCCTGAATCTGGCCTATAACCTTAAACCTGGTCCTCACAGTAGCAGCAGCCCCAACAAAATCCCTCCAAAGTCACCGTCCAAACCTTGTCAGGGCCCGTCCGTCCACAGAGGGGGGAAGCCCACAGAGACCCCGCGTTACTCGTCCAAATCAGAGGAGAGGACCAAGATCAGTGGGAAAGGGAAAAAAAATCCGATGTATGGCGACAGCCTCCCACCTCCTCCTCCGAGACCTCCGACCTCGGAGGGGGAGAAGCCTTTGCAGCCAGCGCCCAGCCCGCAGTCCGCCATCGAGCAGAAGGTGATGAAGGGCATCGAGGAGAACGTGCTGAAGCTTCAGGAGCAGGACCGAGGAGGGCAGGGCGGCGAGGTCAAGCAAAAAGCCTCCAACGGCATCGCGAGCTGGTTCGGCCTGAAGAAGAGCAAGCTGCCGGCGCTGAGCCGCAAGACCGACGCGACCAAAGCAAAGGACGAGAAGAAGGAGTGGAAGATAAATATCCCGTCTGTGGGCAGGGACTCTGTGAAAATGGCCACCAGATGTAAAGAAGGCGTGGAGGGTCTGAACATCTCCACTCTGATGGAGAAGGCGGAGGGGCTGAGGAGGGCCCTGGAGGAGGAGCGGGCGTACGTGGAGAGGTCAGGCAGGGGTCACTCCTGTGAGGTGGTGATGGACCAAGCTCAGGGACAGCTGGCAGTCATGTACAGGGGAGCGCGCTCAGACAACTTCATGCAACAGCTGCTGAACAGGTGAGTGATGGTGTAATAACAAAGCTGAGCTTTAAAGGAACAGTCTGACACCACACTGTTCTCCTCCACTCATTCATTTATAATGTGTTACTGCCGTTACACAGTGAAAGTTAGTGTCAATATCCTATTTTTAGTCTCTGTTCTCACTTTGTTTCATTTTCTTTGTTTCATACAGTTTGACCACTGATGCTACTTTACACAAGCATGACAAACTATACAACAAAGGTTTTTGGGCTAAAACAGCTGTTGACAGTTTTGTCCACTCTACTACATCATCGCTTTCACATCCCTACCACATCTCTCTGGCGTTTCTGAGCCCTGAAAACTGAGCGTTTTGAAAAAGCTGCTGACTCTGTTGTAATTTGAAAACTGGAAATGATGACGTAGACGCACCGGGCCGTTCCCCGATTGGGTCTTATCATCCTCGACTACCAACGGATTTCAAGACTCGTTGTCTTTGCTGCATGTTAGCACTAAAACTGTCTTTGCTGTTCCTGTTTTCTGCACATTATCAGCTGAGTACAACTGAGAGTAGACAATCTACTTCCTGTTCATACCGGCTCGCCTGTGACCAGTGTCTGTGAATGGTCACGTATCTGTGCGTTTTCAGGTGCGATAGTATGGACACGTAACGTGTGACGTCACCCGTAGGTTTCTGAAGAGCGGTTTTGAAGCTCAGAGTGAGCTGCTCCTCTGTTGCCATCTTGGCAGTGTGTGGCAAACATGTCCTGACTTACCCATCTACCTGTTACTGTACAGTTGTCATGATTGATGAAAATCATATAGAGACCAAATCGTTTTTTGTACCAGGCTGTAAACATTTCTGCTGATAACGTTTTTACGGGTGTTAAGGGTCTGGGTCCAGACTCTAGTGGTCATGAGTGGAACTGCAGGTTTTTCAGCCTCTGAGGTTGTTTAGTTGGGATGACGATGGTTTCGATATAGAACTAAAACACATTTTTAACGTGAATACTTAGTAGTAATGTGGACATGGTCTTATAGTCCTGAAGAAAAATGGTACGAACTTTACACTTTGAACCTTTTTCCGTCTTTAACTGGTTGAATATCTCTCACACTTTTTCTTTTTTAAACATTTTTAATTGAAAAATGCATTTTCCAAAAAGTTAAACTGCTAAAAACAATGTTGTCACTTTTCTCATGTTGTCCTTTATATTTAAGTTTCAACTGCAGTTGTACAGAAGACAACGATACACAATAAACACAACAGTAGCAACAACATGAGGACAATAGACAGCCACAATATCCACTGTTACTGTGGCTCATGTGGGGGAAACATGGAGCAACGAAACATAACAAAGCAACGAGACATAAATAAAATATGATCATTCTAATGTTGATCTTAATTAAAGATGCAGATTTAATATCACACACACATCAGCCTGGATTGAACCTGTTTTGTGACTACAGGGTGGATGGGAAGGACATGATCAACGTGCCCCAGCGTCGCCTCTCCTTCGACTGCAAGACGTCCAAACCATTGTTCGCTCAGCAGAGCGACGTCATCAGTCACGCCACCAGTCGTGACGATATGGAGAAGGTGCGTTCACGGTCACACAACCGATTACACCTCATGTATCCGACCTTCGGCTTCAACGCGCCGACGCCTTTCAAGTCGAATCTTTTAACTTGTCAAAGCTGAGGTTCAGTTCGCTCACTGCTCCGTCTGCCGCTGTTGTTCTTCTTCTGCAGGGATCAGACAGAATCGGCAAAATCACGTCAGATGAAAACCTCGCAGATTCAGTTCACTCCCAGCACTTCGCAGGTAAGAGGAGACAAGTGGTGCACGACGCAATATTCAGAGAAATAATGATAAAACAGAGCGGAGAGGATGATTTGATTAATTAAACCAGAGCTGTGTCGTACTACAATAAACCACGAGTCAGTCAACAGAAGATTAACCTAAAATGAGTCAAATCAACTGGTTCAAAAATATTTTTTCTGCTTTTTTCTCTTGGCTTTTTTAAACCAAGTATCTTGTTTATTTTATAGTGACTTGTCTGACATTTTATAGACTATAAACTAATAAATACATAGAATGTCCAAAGGTACTGAGATTTAAAAAACACTGTTGTATGTAGTAATTTTATGTTTTAGTGACTCACACTGATACTGGTCTGACTTTTACAACATGGTGCCATTATTTCTACTTTGTGATTAAACTGGGCATAAAAATCCAAAACAAGATCAGGCCATCACAAATCAGCAGTGAAGAAATCTGATTTAATTATAAGTATATTTACACAAGTTCTATAGAACAGTACAAAAGAAAATGTTTTGGAGTGGAAAAAGAAGAAAAGGTACAAATATCTCACATTTTACTCCGATTTACGTCACATAACTCAACAATTAGCCTGTAAAATATTACACATTTTTATGGACAGTATATGAAGAGATGTTCTATCATACAATAAACCATGAGTCAGTCAACAGAAGATTAGTTGAGTAAAATGAAATGACTCGTTCCAAAAATAACATTTTCTGCTTTTTTTCTCTTTTTTTTTTAACCCCTGACTAATGGAGGTTTTTTACAGTGTAGTAAATATGCTGTGTAAATAAACCTACACTGGCTCGATAATGCTGCTTTACTGGAGAACGGGATCAGAGCACTTCACCCATCAGGGTTTTTATGGGAAGATAATTAACTGAAATAAACGAGGCCACGTCCCCAAGAAAATCGACTCTGATGCTGCAGAAAAAGAAAAAAGAAAGAAAAATATATAGTAGAGAATTAATGAGATTTGTTTTGCGTTTATATTTTTTTTCCTAAAGTGTTTCCTTCCTTCAGTCATGGATTTACACGTCTGCCCTCAGGTTCAGGTGCCTCCACCTACACCCTGGACAGTGGCATCGGGACCTTCCCTCTGCCCGACTGCAGCAGCGGAGCGGCAGGACGGGGTCTGTCCAAGACGAGGGCCGGGGCCGAGCACCACTCCTCCGGCTCCCCGGGCAGGGCCGGGCGGCGGGCGCGCACCCTGGACAGAGAGCTGACGTCGCAGGAGGAGTGCTACGTGCCGCACAAACAGCTGATTCCCACCATTCAGTACGGCTCCATGCTGGAGGGAAGAAGCTCGGCCGGCGTCATCCGCGAAGGTGCCAACAAACTGTCCCACTCACACACACACACGATATCAGGTCCTTCACTCTGCTACAGAAAGGTCTTTAAACCTTAACAATACATGAAGGAGCATTTCAGTCTGGACCGAAGTGATGCACGAAGCTAAAACAAGCAGGAGCCACGAGTCACGTGAGAACGTGCCTCCCTCTAACTTCACTTTACTCTTCCTCAGACAAAGAGGCTCACGGAGCGAACATGTTTTCTCCTCGCTCCAAGACTTGGACCTTCCCCAACCTGAAGACCCCGGCAGGACCCGCAGAGGTGTACCTGGCAGTGGAGGAGGAAGAGGAGGAGGCCGTGTCCTTCGGCTCGCCGTTCAGAGGGGTGAGGACGGCAGCTTGATTTACTTTCAGGCTCCATTTCAATCCAAGTTCAGTGAATGAGTCTGTTGTGAAACAGCTTCCTGAGAATTTTCCTCATGATTTCCTAAAAATAACAAAGGCCTTGGTACCAGATTATAGTTCAGCTGTAAATATTCATTCATGGACACATGCATTTTGGTTTAATTGTAGTTTTCAGCTGGTCAACACGGCCCCTGGGACTTTATGTTGGTATTATTAAGCTTCATAAATCAAATTCTTTCTCTAAATCACTGCAGATGGAAAAACTATCTGAAATCACAATATCTGACAAAAATTATTTTTCTTTTCATGCTTTAAAAGTTATCAAGTTATTTTTACAAACACATTTTTACCACAGACCAAACCTGTAACATACAGTGAATATTTACGTCATTTTATAAACTAATTTAATTAAAAACCACAAAACTTCCTAGTTTTTCCTAGAAGTTGAATATAAACCAGGACTAAATCGCGTCATGGAAATATTCTTGTGCTTTACAACTAATTTTTAGGAAATTCTGAGGAATGTTTTCAGGGAATTACCTGGAAAACATGGAACCAATCAGATTAAGTGTTGTACTTGTTTTATGGATTATTTGTTTAATATATAATAAAAGAAAAAGAACTCATCTAGGTCACTAACAGACTGAAAAAGTAGAAGTACATTTTTAAATCTGCCCTCACATCTTACATAACGTAAAAACACAGAACCACATTCTCCCTTTAGAAATAATTCATCAGCTGAATATTAAAGTCACAGTTGGATGATTTCTGTAACCTACTTTTGTGTCTTTTTGCACCTGAAGGCGTTACATAAGATGAAACACACGACCTAAATTGTTTCCTACCCCTCTGCGTCCTCCCAGAGCATGAAGGCCGGCGGTCCCTCCTCCAGCCGGGTGGTCGACCCGGGCAGCCTGCCCGTGCCCTCCCAGTCGGGAATGAGCCGCAGGGGGAAAACGCGCACCCCCAGCATCCCCGAGATGAGCCGGGAGGCCGGGCTGGAGCTGCTCCGGGAGCGGCCGGAGGAAGCCCTCTCCCCGAGCCGCCCCCAGGTCCTGGAGACCCCAGAGTCCCTGAGCGACTCTCTGTACGACAGCCTGTCATCCTGCGGCAGCCAAGGATGATCCAGCCAAGGACCGGAGGGGGGGAGGGGGGAGGACAGAGAAGGACCCAGCACCGCTCTGAACACGGTTCCCGGCTGGTTCCCGGCTGGTTCCCGGCTGTACTGTGATGCTGCTGACCCGCCGCCGCCTTTGAGGAAAAAGAAACTGTGCCCTGTTGATGTCCGCAAAGAAAAAACCCCTGGTGACGTCTCATCAGCCGTTTCTCTTTTGCAACTGGAAAGATGGATGGATAGACTTCTCCTCAGGATTCTCCAATAAACATGAAGCCAAAAGCCACAGACGTAATATAGGTTGTTCACTTTTTCACAATCAGACTTGACTGTGGACCCTCTCTCTTTAACTCGTGTACAGGACTACGAGACGCATGGCCGAGCTAATGATTAGCACAAGACGTTGTCACTCATGGTCGTCGTTCAGCTACTTTGTCTTTCGTTCTTCTCATCCTGGTCGACGGAGCTTTGTTGAACAGCAGTGAAGCGCTGACATACTGTACTGTATTAATTCTGTTCTTTACATCTTTTCATCACACAATGTATTAGGAGGGAAACATGGAGCTCCTTTAAAAAAAAACAAAAACAAAAAAACCCTGAATGTTCATGTCTGTGATTCTTAATTGCTAAACTCATGCATCACAATTTTAAATGTATAAACGATTTTATTGATCATGTTGATATTGTTTTGCGACCGAGGAAGGTTGTCAGAAAATGTCTGTTTTAAATCATAATACATTTAAAGGTAATATATACCAGCAATAATAACATAGATAAGAGAAATGGCTACACTATTCAATGAATATGTATTTCTATTATTTATTTATTTTAAATGTAGATCATTTGCATTCATCTTTCTTTTGGTAATATGTGAAGATTGCAGTCTCCTCGCTTAGTAGATTATGTTCATATCTTGTATTTCAACATCTCTGTTGCTGTTTGTTCCCTAGCCAATAGAGGTCCTATGTACCTACTGCCGTTTTTCAACTTTCTAATTAAAATGTTTTGATTTAGTTTTTGTCTTTTTTTTTAAAGTACAGACTTGGGACAGCAGCTTCATTTAGTGGACGTGATAATTACTCGTTTCTGTATAAATGTTTACTTTTATTACATCTGATGGCAAAGTTCTTATGTAAATAGTTAAAATTAGCTCCAACTGTGACATTAACATACAAATTACATATTTGTGGTCCAGTAATTATCTAATAATTAAAGTCTGACACTTACAGGGTGGGATTTACTTTTAAAGCTCTAAGCTCATGATACTAATAATGTTAATCATACATATTTGCTGAAATAACATTTTTAAAGTTAAGTCAAATCCTGTTTTCAATTAATCGGTCGATAAAATTCAAAACAGTCACTTCTTATCTGAACCCCAAAAATAAAAGTAATTACCAGAAAAGGTTTAGGAGCCGACTTCTTCCACCACTGAGACGTGACTTTTCTTTCAAGACGTTCAACACATTTATTTGAGCAAATGTACCAAATTATTAGTTTCAATTTTACATCAATAAAATAAATTCTTCACAGTATACACTTTCAAAAAAAAAAAAAAAAAAAAAAAAAAAAATTAATGCCAAATCGTTACCATCACATCATTTGGCAAACTAATTTCTAGACAACAGATATTTGGAGAAATTTACAAGAGGAGTGGTGTGAATAACTTGATTAACTTGCCTGTTTTTGCTTCAAGTTGGACATATGGACAGATGGCGCCAACTCCTCCACCTCCACCTCAATCCAGAATCCAGACCACCGAGTGTCTGAGTCCTTCTGAACCTGTTACTGTAAATCATCCGATTCATGGTTTGTGTCAACGTTAACAGGTTTCACCAGTCTTACTCAAAATTCTGATCACAAAAAGAAATTTGTGTGGGGGGGGGGGAATTAAAAAATAAAAGATTTAAGCCGGAAAAGAAGGATCTGTTGTCAGAATCGTGGGCTATCATCATGTGACACTAAAGAAAAGTACAGAGGAAAACTATAAATAAGCAAATCAACGGGGGAAAAAAGATTATGTACCTTCAAATGAAACAACGATCATTCTCAGAAGCTCACGACCCACTAAAAGGAGCCTATCGTGTAATTAATTTATGGCACTAAATAACAGTAATATAAAAGTCCGCACTAAGTGCTGCTCAGCTGCTCAGCCTTCATGAAGCAACACCTCCCTCTACAGGCCAAGACTGATCACTGCAGCTTTACTCTACTCTCCATTCACAGCCAAGATGGGACGAGCATTAGTGAACCGTGAACTTACATTCAACCCTGGTTGTAAGTTTCAAAAACAAATCAAAGGAATTTTAATAATATAAGACCACATAGGAGTTAATTCAAGAAATGAAGACAGAACGTGAAAAGCACCAAGTGCGCTGCAAATTGTGCCTTTTCTGACAGATTGTTGTTTTCCAGCTTCTCAGACGCTCTTTACTTCTTCTCCTTCTTCTTGTCCTGAAAAAGGGACAAACGATGACAATTAAAAAACACAGACCACATCGATTATAGCAGAAGATTATGAAAGGAAGACGTCACTCTGATGTACTGAGCCATGCAGACAGATTTCTGTGATTAAGGTGAAAAAACCATCAGTGTTTCCTCAGTTACGGTCGTTTACTGTGAAAGGCATTAAAATACAAGTCTGGCATTATTCTGCTTTTTTTTTTTTTTTCCTTGTCAACAAATCCCATGAAAATACAAAAAACAACGCAGTAGTTTGTCCCAACACTTTCTAACCTCAGAGTCTGTGGCTCTCGGCTCAAACCCATCTGTTCCTGCTGAGGAAGTTAATCTTTAAATCTCTAAAAATAATAGGTCACAAATATATAGTTTCATTTTTTAAAGAGCCTGAATTATTTCCTAACGCAGCTGGACGCTGTAGTTTTAGCAAACCTTTGTCAAACAGCAGGACAGTGTGTTGTTGGGAACTATTTTCAGCAGTGGATTAATACTTATTTGGGGCAGCAGCAGTACAGAGGATTGACTCAAAGTGAACTAACTACTCTGTCCGTTTTCATCATAAAGAAGGAACATGGCAAAAAGCGAACGAGTGAGGCTGAACACCAAGGATGGATGGAAGGAAGGAAGGAAGGAAGGAAGGAAGGAAAGGTAAACAGGTTGTGGAGGTAGTCGTGTGTTGGACTTTACCTATTGGTCATTGCTCTTTAAAAAGGATTTGTTCGCTTAAAGCAGATACAGCTGCAATAACAGCACAGTCCTAACTTATGTGTTGGGTCATTGCAACAACATTGAAGTTACAAAATCAACAGTGTTACATTTAGCAACAAAGAGCAGCAGCAGCTTGAGACGGGTGTTTCTGTGGCAGAGGAGGAAGATGCATCAGGCTTTGGATACACACATAATGTATGTGTAATAAATAATAAATAACATTTTCCCCTCCTTTTACGGGATTTGATGACAGTAGGAAAAACATAATATGTACTTTTAAAAAAAGGATTATGCTCAGTACCTTATCGTTTAAGGCAAGAATGACCATCAGTTTCCTGAAGATGGTGATGAAATCGAGGAACAGGTCCACACAGTGCCTTAAAGAAGAAGGTTGTTTCAGAATCAAAATGTTTTCTTTCTGAGAAAAAACAACACATTCAGTTTCTCTACAACACAGGATGTAAAGGTTTTCCATTTATCATCTAAGGGCTGAACTCACGTAACCCTTTTGAAAAAGAACAATTAATCTGAACCAGTCTTTGTGTTGGAACTAAAGCTCTGTAGTAAACTTCACCACGGGATCATGTATTTGCACAGTATTTGGTTATGAGCAAACAGATAGGGGCCTAAGTGGATAAATCCTCACCAGACATAGTCTTTGTCGCCGTTCTCTGCTTTCTCAATGATGAGCTGAGTGTCAAACAGTACAAAGCCGCACATGATGAGCAGCCCAAGGTACATGTGGGCCTGTGAGAAAAGATAAAGATACACAAAATTAAAATAAAAAAAAAAAACAAAAAACAAAATCATCTCACTGTGACACACAGCAGATCCTACTTTGAGTTTTACTTTTCTGTAACTACCTTAAACAGCATCAGAGATCCGAAGAACATGTTCATCACAGACATCAGGAAAAGGATGGAAAGGCCAGACATCAGGGTGCCTGAGAAGAAACACAACTTCATACATTCAAGTATCTATTTGTTGTTCTGAAGAAGAAACTCAGCATCATTAAATGTTACCATCACAGATCACAATTAAAAAACTGCCTCACCTCCAAGGAACAGGTAGCTCCTGCGTTTGGCGTACAGGGCGCTGAGAGTGAAGCAGATGAAAATCACAGAGGTTCCCATGAAAGCCGTCACAATGATGCTGGGGAGAAACAAACCACAACAAACTGTCAGCTCTCAGTAAAAACACTTTCCATTGCACTCGTACAGACCCACAACGACGTGGCTACATTCATCACACAACACTGTTCACATTTGTTTTTCAGTTTGAAGATCACTGTTTAAAGATGGTTATAATGTTTATTTAATCTCTTTAATATTTCAGCCAGCTGTTGGCTGCTTATATCCGGAGTCACCATTAACGTACCTCGGATTGACAGCAATGACAAAGTCCAGTGTGGGGCCAAGGCCAACACCTGGAGAGACAGAGGAGGGCAAACACTGCTTTCAGACTCTTACATGACCAACAACCTGGTAACATACCCACAGCCAGGGCTGCAACTAATCATTATTTTCATATTTATTAATTGTTTAATCAAAGAACTTTGAGATAACTGTGAAAAATGCCAATCCCAGTTTCCCACAGCCTGAGATGATGTGTTCACAAGTCTTCTTTCGTCTGACTAACAAACATCACGACTAAATCAAAAGCTAGTGTATGGCTGGACTTTTACTTGTAACCAAGTAAGGAGCGACAGAGTATCCTTCTTATTTTGTCTCTCATACAAGGCACAGCCTCCATCTGGGTAACAAACTGCTCCTTCTCTCTGCTACTAACTGAACAGAGTAGAGAGATGTGTGCCTCTTGCTCACAGGAAATATCTTCTATGGAAAGTGGCCAAAACATTTGAGATTTGACCCAAAAAAAAAAAAAAAATTAAAGGGGTCATTAAAGGGCTCTGAAAATAAACACTGTTGTGGATCCACTGTAAATGCCTCAAATTATTTTGAAAGAAATGAGTGCGAGTCCAACACTCAAGGTCGAGCCAAACACTTGATCTAAACAATAAATCTTACTGTTCGAGGAGCTAAAAACAGCCATGATTAAAAAACTAATTGCTTATATTGTGACAGCACTATCAATAATGTCCTCACTTTACCTGTGAGAAAGGCAAATCCTGCGAGGATAGCCAGTCTCTTCTTCTCTGTCTCAGAGTTGTGTGGCGTCATGGCCAGCCAGAACATCATCCCCAGGGAGCCGAGCACAGACAGAACACCACCCTGAGAACAAGGGCACCAGGTAAACATAAGAGCAGCGACACTGTGTGCGCTTAGATTCAAAACGCTCAGCTATTGTGTTAAATAATGTTGAATTCCAATCCTGGCCATAGAATAGAAGATACGGAGAAACACAGCGACAGGTTGAATAGTGCTGAAGCATCAGGGTC
The DNA here is from genome assembly GCA_038496675.1 of Rachycentron canadum. Lineage (NCBI taxonomy): Eukaryota > Metazoa > Chordata > Actinopteri > Carangiformes > Rachycentridae > Rachycentron > Rachycentron canadum. The sequence goes on from CM076651.1 coordinate 1,928,321, forward strand.
CATGTAAATGCTGAGATAAGACACAAGAATGAAGAATGAGGATGAATGAAGTTCTGTCTTATCTTAACATCTTCAACATCAGCCGTTCTGATTCAAATTACAAACCTGTTCTTTGACCTGTGGTACTTGTGATATCCCGATAAACAGGATTTTAAAGTTATTTTCTCAAAAGACACTAATTTCCAGGTTTTCTAAAGTGGAGGTTGTCGATCTCAACTAAAATAAGGACTAGTCCTGCTACAAATTTTTTTTAAAGTTTGCTTTTCTGAAATAGAAATTAGTCTTCAAGGAAGATGACTTTTCCCCCCATTTATTTAACTGGCATTGCTGTTGTTTACATCATCTGCTAACTCTCATGGGGGAAGATGCATTGGGATCTGGGTATCACTTCTGCAAACATAACACCTTGGACTTCAGCGATAAATTATCAACAAAAATCCCAATAGTCTTAATTTTACTTTGTGAGGATGTGTATCTGCAGTTAACCTGTATTTGGTAAGGCATTCCTGGCTGTACTTTCCTTAGGGGCACCATTTATGCTTTGCATTATGATTGCTACTACATCCCCTGAATATACATTGGTGCAACAAGACAACATAGAATATCCACATACATATAACATATATATTGCATAGCATTACATCTTGTTAGTGTTACCTGAAAGAGGCGTGTGACGACGTGGACGTAGGAGCCAGCTGCAGCCACAAACATACAAACTGCCAGGCTGGAGTACACATTCTTCAAGTGCACCTGAGTCGAGTGAGATCTGCAGGAAAAGATTACGATTGAACAATGACGAAGCAGATGAATTACATGACTGACATTCATCACATAGCAGCCTGCTGCATGCTTACGTACATTTGAGAGAACTTGAAGAGAGCGTCGAAGTTGATGTTGCGGTCGAACACGTTCATGATGGCACCAGGAATGGAGATCTAAAGAGATATTCGGTCAGCTGAAGTGTCCGCTCAACAGAAATGCACGGTTACACTTCAGCCAGAATTCTAAGAAATTCAACAACAACGAATATAACCACAGAGCATTTATCAATGATCAATAGTGGATAACAATTGAGGAATTTAACTTATGTATGTCCAAATTATGATAAACTAAGCTTCTATTCATTGTTTCAAACGGAAATATTGTACATTTTACTTAAGACATGTCACACTTATAGCTGCTTTTTCAAAAAACATTTCACACATAAAACACATGATCAGTTTATAAGGCATGACATTGCTATAAATAAAACTACCCAACAGCACATTATAAATATCAGTGACCCAATGTCCATTTGATTAAAATGAACATGTCCATTTTATCAACTTCATACTTCTAGTCCATATTTCAAAGACTATGTTTGTTTGTTTTTTTTAACCATAAACCTTTTACACTACATTTGAAGAACATACGGAACAAGGGCGAGTTTATGAAAAGATGCTAACGCTTAGTTAAAGTAAGTTAATACGACGAATGCTGCTTCTATGACGAAAGAAACAACTCATATTGTGTTGATTAGTTGCACGACGAGGTGAAACATTAGCGAAGTTACACAACAGGTCCTAAATGTCAAGCGTTGCGTTAACTAGCACACACTCGTGTTTAACGATTAACAGGCTATCGTTACGTTGGGAGCGTTAGCTGGTGGCTAAAAAAATCAAGCCACCTTCGTCTAACAGACCGATGGATATTTATGTGTGCGTATAAACATAATATTATATGAATAAATAAACGTTAGAAACAAAAGGAGAGTCGCAGTCGAGCCACAGGCTCAAATAACGACGCTGTGTTTGATGAGTATCGCACCAACAGCTAACGTTGCTAACCCGTTAGCTTCCAACAAGCGAGCGGCCCGGGGAGCAAACGTCTGTTCGCCCGTCAACGCACTTCGACGTCCGGCTCCTTTCCCGGGCAGACAACGTTAGTCGCCGTTAATCAGGTCCACGGGCGGCGTCAGCACAGCCGGTAATAATACGATTCACTAACCTCTCGTCTCTCCTCTGCGTCCGAGCTGCTTCGCTCTGTGACTTTTTGTGTGTGTGTGTGTGTGTGTGTGTGTTAACGAAACAGTACGTGTCAGTCAGCTCGCGGCGGCCCGCTGATGTCACCATGGAAACGCCCAGAAAATGACGGCGCTGAAGTTCGCTTCGGGTTCGTAGGTTTTTACGACTCCAGCAGTTCAAATAAACAACAAATAAACAGGTTGATGTCGGTTGATGTTGTTTACGCGGGTTTGACACGTGGTCTGAGCCGAAGGGAAAACATGGGTTTACTTTGTTTTCACAGGAACAAAAAGTCCGATTTGATCTGATGTCATATAAGTGAAAAAAATAAATAAATGATTTGACATGTTTTGGTTTTTTTTGTTTGTTTGTTTTCAAAATATAAAAATAAACGAAGTAGATGAATAAAAGATGTTAAAATAAATGAAGTTGTGTTTTTAGCTGCTCTGGATTAATGAGGTTCACATTTGATGAGTCTAGTTAATGTGTTTTTCTTCTGAGTGAACTCGACCTTTATTGTTTACGAAAACATGATCTGAATCTATTGACGTTTACTTGTTAGTCCAGGTTTGAGTGTAAATATGTTTTTGTTTTTTTTTTAAAGCTAAATATAGTTAATTGTTGCCTAAATGACAACAATATACAAACAAACAAAATATAGACGAGTTCTGAAAGTGTGTTTAAACATCGATGCTGTAGATGGACATCAGTCCATAACGTGGATACGTGGATCACAAATATTTATAATAATATTTATAATAATATATGATAAATAATAATATTGTCTCTTTGGACTAATTCGTGCGCCTGGCGCTAAGGATACGAATGTGAAGCGAACTTCCCGGAGGTGCAATTGAAAATACGGCGGATTTTATCCTCTTAAATAAATAATTAATGAACCAACTCGTCTGTTTTATAACTACTTTATCTTAAATCACTGTCGTTATTGTCAGCAGGAAGCCATTACCTGCCGTTTTCTAGAGTCTACGGTTTATATTTAAAGGTACTTCCTGGTTTCGCGGGGTAACGCCCCCCGTCCACCTAAAATGGCCGACTCTTAAATTTAGCTGCACCATCAAGTGTTTGATCAAATTTATCTTTAAAGTTTCAGTTAATAACGAGACGCCATCAAAACCGCGATGTTTCTAATAAAACTCTAAATAAATGTAAATTACAGAGATGGAGAGTAATTAGGACGAAACTGCACTTTACTTGAGTATTTCACTTTCAATCCGCTTCAATTTAAATGCAGATGTTGCTTATTCCACCACTTTTTATTACTTTGCAAGTACATTTATTCTGCAAGGAGAGGTTTTTCGGGTGTGTCATTGTTCATACAGTGCAAATCCTCTCATCGAGTCATCCTAGTCTGTAATGGAGGCCTTATATTTCTCATCCTTTTTTAGATTTAGATCAATTAGAGAAGACAGAAAAGTAAAAACCCATCAAGTATCCATTTTTCTACTCTTATGAATGAAATTATTTTAAGAAATGTGATTGGGGCTTTACAGATCAACACCACCAGAGATGTGGACATTTGTAAAAAAGCCTACACACAGTGCATCAAAATGATTGTGTACCTTTTTCCTTTGATATTTGTACATTGTGTTGACAATACTGTAATTTTTACTTATGTAAATACAGGACTTTCACTATAATGGAGTTTTTTGGGTTTTTTTTTAGAATGTGGAACTGGAACTGGCTCATGGGATCACTCACAATGACACATGGTGCTATTACATGCAACATATTTTGCTCAACCAAATATTCATTTTACATAAATGTATCTTTAAGTTTTAGACTTGTAGCGCCAGTCGATGAATATATGTTAAATTAGTATCTGTCAGTCCGCTGTTCAGTAACCTCTAACAAGTATAACGAGTCTCATATGCTTCATTTTACTTTAGTACAAGTGTATTTGTAATGACCTGTATCATGAATAAGTCATGAATACCTACGCAATTAAAGAACTTCATGAACAGTTGGGTAGTTATGAAACAAGAGAGAACTAATTGTATAAAGGATATGACTAAATAAAATGATTAATTGTTGTATGAAAGAACACACAGCAAAAGCAGTTCTATTCTTTCAGACAATAAAAGAGTTGGTTCGCGCCACATGGTAGAAAAAGACACAAATTCAGTAAAATATAACCAATTTTTATTTGAAAATAAAAATTGGCAGCACCTTGTCTTTTAGAGTTTTGGTCAGATCAGGTAGACAAAATGAATTTTTGATTTATTCTGATACACAAAGACAAATTGTGACTGTCAAAACAAGTACATTTGGTCATCACAACTGGTAAATTTTCATTGTCATATTTTTACTAGTCAACATGCAGGCAATAATTGCAACAGGCATTAAACATCATAGAAAAACCATACGACCCAGGAAACATAACCCCACAAAATATCTGTTGTAATGAATTTTCAAATGAAAGAAAAAAAAAAAAAAGTTTTCTTGCATGATTGAATCTTGGATTTTCATTTGTTTGATTTTGAAGTTTTTTGAATTACCCATGAACTTTGACAGCAAAGTGTTTGTTATTTAGGCACAGATAAACCAGTCAAACGCAAGGCCAGCCTCAAAGTTGGCAAATGGACTACAATACAAAATGTTAAGCATTAAGAAATACTGGACAAAACAGTTTTTGGCCAATAAATATAGAAAAAAAAAACCACTCATACATGTTAAAAAAATCAAATTTGATATTTTCAAGTGTTGCACTGCAAGTACCACAGCCACATGGCATTACACTTGCTCTTGACAGTGTTTTCTCACGCTCAGCATGACACATCAGAGGGTGTAGGCCTACAAATCTCCGTTCAGGCAGAACACCATTCTCTGTCCGAATTTCAAAGGCACAGTTTTTACTTTCAGCACTGTCAATAAAAAACAAGTGCAAGTTGTTTGTCATATAGTAATACAAGAACACAAAGTCACAAATGAACTATTATTAAACCTTGACTGAAAACTGTGGCGTTTATGGTCCTATGTGCCAACATATTCCAGTGTGTCTGCTTTCAACTGATCCATCAAAGACAAGACTTTGCCCTGTTTACAGGTTATAATGTATAACCAAAGGTATCATATCAATCTGTCCACTAATGATGTATAATTGCATGTTTTGTAGAAATTAGGTTTATAATACAAATAAGTAAAATACACTTTTGTTTTGCTGCTCATTTACAGGTGAATAAGGCTACAGTTGTGTTTACATCTGCTGAATGCAATTATTGACTGTCTACTTAAGAGGTACTGTCCATGTCATTAGAGCTGGGTTGCATAGAAGAACCATGTTCACCATTTAAAAATAGATTTCCTTATAAAACAACCTATAAAAAGAAATCAATACATGTATAAAATCTGGTGGAAATTTAAAAAAAGAGCTGATGTTTTTTTTTTTTTTTTCCTTGTTCCTTAAAGGCACAATAATTAAAAAAAAAACACAATGTCCAAAAGTCAAGTCAGGGCAGGCAGGCTTCTGCTTTGGCAAAAGAACCATTTCCATATTCATACTAACTGGAGTGATTGCGATGGGACTGCTTTGGTTTTTTCCTGCTCTTTCTTGTGGTGCTTTCAAATAGTGGTTGTCAATATTGTCAACACTGAGGTTCAGAGGAAAGACCTCAAATCTATAGTTTAGTTTGACATTGTGTTTTGAAAGCGTGGAATTTCCTTAATCCCATGCTAATACACTTTTCTAAACAGAGAATTCTGTGCAGACTGTAGGAGAACGACATCTGGAAACTCTGGTATCTATTCTCAATGTAGGGGCTCTATTGTAGCTGAAGTTTCAAGCTGCAGCTCTGACGGGAGCTGAGCAGGTCCCTTGAGAGCTCAATGTCCACGAAGCTGGTCCAGCCGAGTGTAGACGTCATCAGCTTGACTAAGTTCTTCAAACACAGGCAGAAGGTTGAGCAGCTCAGCATCTTCCACATCATCAAACCATGACACCACAGGAACCTGAAGAAAACAAACTGTCACTTTCTCACACACAGGCTGCACCTGTCTGAACCAAAGCACGGTTTTAATTTGCCATTAATATAAATTGTTCAATTCCATATATCTGTATCTGTACTGAAACTAAAAAAAAAAAAACAAAAACAAAAAGGCATACATTTAAGTTAGCAATTCAAATGTGGGGATTTGCTGTTTTTCTTTGTTATATACAATTATACACTGAATAATTCAGGATTTTATTTTGTTGGTCGGATAAAACAAGACACCTGATCACATCACTTTGTGCTTTGGCAAATTATAATAGATATTTTTCACTATTTTGAGCCATTTTACAGATGAAATCATTCATTGAGAAAATAATCTGCAGATAAATCAATTATTATTGAATATAATTAGTCAGTTTATTTCAGCACTAATGAGGATGAAGTTAGGAATACACTCCTGAAATGAGATTTTGATGTTTTTGGCACTTAAAAATATTGTTTCTCAAAACATCAAGAACCAAGTCTGCCAATCTTATTACATTTCCAGCTATTAAAACTCTATAACACTAGAATTTGTTTGAATTGTGATTCATCATTTGTGAGCTAAAGTTTGAGGTCTAGAGAAAATCTCTATTTTTAAACCAACTTTTCCGCCTGAAGTTTCCCAGACTTCCATGAGCTGATGATACATCTTTTGAATGACGCATATTGATATTATTTGTATTTTCCGACACAGAGCAGCACATCATAGTGAACTGAAGCAGGTCAAGACTCACAGCATTGTTGGGGTGGAAGATGTAGGAGGCAGGAGAGTTATCCAGGATGAGGGTTTTGTGGAGATCTCGGCCCAGGCGGCTCAAGTCTTTGACATAGCAGCCCTGATGGAATACACAAGATTCCCGGAACAACCGAGCCCGGAAAACACCACAGTGATCCAGCAGGTCCGTCACTGGGTCTGCATACTGATGGAGGCCAGGGGGGAAGATGTACGGAGTAGGTGAGGGAAAGCAGGGAAGTGTAAGGCGGGACTAATAAAGCATTTTCTACAGAAGGTGAATATTTACTCTAAAGTTACAGCATCACATCCAAAAAAATCTGGAACGAGTTGCACCAGCTTTTCATAAATCCAATCCCATGTGTGTCTTGTAAAGTCATCCCTAAATTCTTAGCAACCACAACGTGTGATTTACCATAAACTGGGTTCCACCACTGAAACTTAAGGAAGTCACTGTAGCATCACAAGCACATTTACTTTGTTTAATTTATATCTGCAGGAGAAATATATTGTTTGTGCTCAGTTCTAATGATGCAATTCAAGGTGAGTGGGAAATAAATCATTGTGCTAACATAAATTGCGCTGTTTAGTCTGACATCATTAGCATCATGTTTGCTAATACGACATATGCTGTGTTATCTATTTGTGAAATGTAATTGAATGGCTCAATATGGATTACATATGGATACAGTAAAACATACTTAATACTGCCTGTGGGAACAGCTGGGAAAAGGTGCATTGTACAAAACTGGAAACACACATTCAGACCATGTTCATTTCCTGGATGGATTTTAGATTTTATTTTCTATATTTCTTTTTCGTGAACGGGGGAAATCCACCATACAGGTGGTGCATCTTGTTTGAATTTTGGTCTGTTTTTTCTTTTATATACTCAATAAAAACATCTTCCATCATTTTTGAACAGCATTTTAAGCACATGTCAGGTCAGATACGTCATGCGTTAGCAAAATAACATTATCTTTGCCAGTTGGTTTCCGTTAGCAACTATCTCTACATGGGAACTGGTCAGTGGCGCAACCCATTTTAATTCAGTCAAGTGTAATTCTCTGCTTCGTAGTCAAGTACGTTATAACTAAGTCTGGGCTCATGAAGAACAGGTGCAACCAAGCACAGAAACAAACTATGGTTTTAATTAAAACTTGAGGAAGGTTGTCAGCTAAGGTGTCAAACAGGGTGTTAAGCTTCTCACACAGTAAAAGAGGAACTAAAAAGACAAGAGAAAGCAAAAAAAAAAAAAAATCATCTGACAAATCAGTTGACTATCAGACAAAAGACACTTGGTGCTGAATAAAACATGAATATTAGTTTCTATTTCAGTGTCTGATGTACCTTAGCGAGACTGGCTGTAAACAGCACACATTCAAACAACTCTCCCATTCTCTGCAGGAACTCATCCACATACGGCCTCTTCAGTACATACACCTGTAAAACAAACACACCTTCAATAAAAAGTTCAGCCTGCAGGGCTGTTTTACTGCCTTTTAGTTTCATTTCTTTGCATTTAAACACATTTTTCCCCATCCATTAGCTGCTATTAGCCAGTTCCTGAAACAAGTAATCAAGAATAGGCCGTGCCAGTGTTAACCAGCCTATCCTGGATTACTTGAACCAGGCAGAGGCCCACAGAGGATTCCTTACCAGCACACGGGGTCCCGGGAATCACATTTCTGTCTTAATTACATTTCCACATGTCCAAAAGTGAGAGGCTCTACACCAGAGCTGAACACACGGTCCAGTACACGGTGCCGGTTATGCATTTTTATCAACATATTCTTAACAGTAATATACACTGTATCACTTATTGATGGAATTTTAGGATGAACTGGGCAGAAATGACTCATTTTTATCCTGATGCATCCAGTGTCTTTTTTTTTTTTTTAAACATCTGGCCAGTAGAGGGCTCCATGCACCCGTCATTGAAAAACCTGGCTGATCAGTTACAAGACCCATCCCTTTTCAGCTCAGCAACCGCTGCAAACACATCAACATACACACACAAACACAGCCCCCCCTCCCCTATCCACTCTACAGCAAACACAACACTCACACACGCAGTAGTTTACCTGGTGTGTGGTCCCCTCTATCTCCACAGGCACGATGAAGTCTGCATTACTAATAGGCTGGAGGAGGGGGGGGAGAACAGAGGGAGATGGTTGGCATGCTCATTCACATGAGCCGCGCTGTGTACATTCACATGGCATTACATAACAACTGAACAGTGAACACTCAGAGCCAGACCCCTCAACGCTGCTGTAAATCTCAGTGCACAGCAAACAGAATATAATTCACTTGATGTTACACAAACATGTGTGGGAAGAAACTCGCAGATTAACCAGAACCGCGTTTTACATATTAACTAAATAAATATGCCGTCATTCACTCGATGTTGCATAAAATAGGCCTTTCTGATGATTTAGTGAAACAAAGCCACAGTACCTTGAATGAGCTGTGCACCAGAGTCTCATCCAGGTCTATGACCACGCATATCTTCCCCTGGTCCTGGGCCTTCACCTCAGGCAGGAGGCTGGGTTCAGATTGCTAAGGAGACACACCAAGAATTTTATTTTTCTCCTGTTAATAACACCTATCATTTGACTTGTCAGAGATTTATTTATGGCTGAGGAGCATGATTAGCCCCCAAAGCACAATGAATATGAAAAGTCAAAGCTTGGCCATTTGGATTTCACCTCTGGGAAATTAGACTCAGTTTTAGAAGGGCATGTATGTGATGATGGCTGAAGGAGTGGGTGGAATTATTTACTGCAACAGCTTTTTCATGTTGTATATCTTTAGGATTAGCATATTTATGCCTTTCATTATACTTCCAATAGCATCTTATTAAACTCTACAGGCATTCACCTGCAGGGAGAACAAATTACCTTGATATAATCTAATTTTCAGACATCCAGTTTTTCCCCTTCTGTTAATTTTGTTTCTTGGCTCATTATGAGCAGCCGGACTGAAATTAATTATTAATATATTACATAACAGAAATCACTTATCCATTGAGGAAGGAAAATTAAGATTGAGGACTAATGCCATCCATGAGCAACAGCAATCTTCTTTCACCAACTAAACAATAAGCCAGATGCAACATAACCCCCCGCCCCACCCGCCCATCGGCGCCAAACTTTAATTCAGTTTCATTTCAGTGGGAGCCTGCCAGACAATAAGCAGGCCCTACAGATGCTGCTTCCTGTTTGCTCCTGATGCTGGAGGACACTCCTCAATGTGAACAAACATGGCATCTCATTAAAATGCCTCTTACGTGGTAGTGAAGCTCTAATCAGGCTGACAGCGTTCACCAGCATCGGGCCAGTCGTGTGCAGCAGGCGCTCGGGGCTTTATTTTTTTTTCTCCACCTCAGCAATTATGAGGCACACCATTCATACACCACCCTGTGCTCACTCCCGCCATCTGCCTAAAGGACTGACAGTCACTGTGTCGTTCTTATCTTCCTCGGAGGATCAAGTGTGAACATCAAAGTGATTCCATATCTGCAGACAGTTGCATTTAGCTTTCAAGATGTTCAGAGCAGGTGCAGTAGTGGTTTTAGGGCACAGCAATAAAAAAATAAAAAAAAGAAGAAGAATAATGCTTGAAGACAATAATAAGCACATTTTTACAACAGCATGTTAAGTGTATTCACACAGATGGCCAACCTATTCAAACACCTCCTCTTTTATGGTGAGCAGCGACTGTGTGGGCGCGGCGAGGAAGTAAAAATCTTAAATAAACAAAAATAAAGGCAGGACTAAGCTGAGGTCTTCAAATTGTTTTTCGGCGGTGTGAAATATGGCTAGAATAAGAGTAGTGTTACCTTGACAACCGTCCCATTTTCCTGTGAATCCAGCAAGGCCTGCTGGGAAGGTGGCGGTAGCGGTGGTGGTGGTTTAGGGCCATCCTGAGCTTGGAAGCAACAGAAGAGCGCTTTGAAGATGTTACAACTCCGAGGCTGTTTCAGGGCAGACCGGCTCACCTGGCCTGTTTAGCAAAGAGACAGAGAGACTTTCATGAGCAGGGCTGCATGTCGTCAACATGGAAATACTAAGTGGGGCTTTGAGTTACACACCACAACTCACGTCAGCTAATCCCATCTTTATTTTTTCTGTCTCAACACACAAAACAAATCTTGATTTGAACAATAAATATAACAAAAAAAACAAAACACAAATCCTGAATAGAGAGTGAATGGATATGAGCTGCCTGTAACGTATAGGATGGGGTTCCTCTCTCCTAAAGGCACCATCCATCTGTCTACATGGATGGCATAGCCTGCACATGAAATCTGTTTTTAATGCGCCTGCCTCTGCTGCTGCTGCTGCTGGAAATGGCTGGTACACGTTATATAATCACAGAGGGCGGGAAAACCCACACTTTTCAGCAGTACCTTCAACAGAAAACACAGACAGAAAACATTCCAACCATTTTAAACCCCAAGACCTTCCAGAGCTGCCTGAAGCAAGCCAGAACAGCCAGGCAGGCAGGCAGGCAGGCAGGCAGTCAGCCGGACAAGCAGTCACACCTCAGTGCTCTGTGCAGGTCTTTGATCAGCCACTGTAACGATGGGTGTCCTAGCCACATACAAGACTCAGTGAAAGAAAAGGGAGAGGTAAAGGGGGTGGGGAGGTGGAGGGGGGGGTATTCTTGCAAGTCCCTTCTGGTGCGTTTCGTGTGAGGACTTGCTTGAATTTATATCCGTCAATACAGTCCCATCAGTTTCGTAAACACACTCAGGCCCTACTAGAAGGAGGGACTGTTGGTAAACAGCCAGAAGTGTGCCAGCCAACTGCTTTCTCTGGGATTTACACACGTTTTTCCACCATCCACAGAGTCCACCCTGCTGACCCCTCAAGAGCTCTGAAGACACAAAATGCAGACACACCAGTGACCATGTTACACAACTCCATAGTAAAAGGGACAAAGGGACACCGGAGCTTGGGTTTGGGGTAATTCTACAGATGCCCTTCATTAGTCCAAAACCAATGCTAAGATAAGCTTTCAATACAATCCATGTGAAAATAATACCCTGGATGTGAATCTTGAGAGCCAGTCAGCCTATTGATTTTCCACAGGAAGGCATATGGGCCATGTATGATGACATAACACATACATTAAAGCTCCCCTGCATGTGAGAGGGAGGAAAAATAACAGATAGCAGATTAACCCTATAGAGGTTTATCAGTGAGACACTGGACAAAGCTTCAATGCAATGTTTCATTTAAACCCACAATGAGCAAGGCAAATATATGTTTTATAGAAATTGGGAATTATTTATCAACACAAAAACAAAGCCTGGGGCAAAATGCAGAAAAATCATACAATGTGCACGGTGTTAACGACCAAGATCTGAGCCAGAATCAATGAAAAAAGCCAAGGAAAACGTGCAAACAACGAAATCTTTGAAATGGCTATTCAATGGGCGTGTGCAGAGGGGTGTGTTTGTGCATTCCGCTGTCAATACCGCGGCACCTGGTATTTCTATACAACCCCACAGCCTCTCCGGACCCCTTTGCACCCATCTGTACCTTAAATACCCACCAGGGTTTAACGCAGAATCGGTGATGGTTCAATACCAAACACAATCTCACACACACACACACACACACACACACACACACACACAGTGCAGCAAGTCTTAAACGCGCAACTGATCTGTGACCAAAACACAAACAGAGCACCAGACTGGAGTTGTAGGATTGAACAAACCAGCCCGGTTTGCTCCGTGGTGCGTTGACAGACGAGGTCCTCACGCTGTACCTGGTAGTAGTGGGATGTGGGATGGTGCCAAACAAGCTGGAGCCTGATAGACTTTAAATACACGGCTGCACACCACCGAGGGCAGGTCGGTGATGATCGCAACAACACATGTTATTACGAAGCGACACAGATTTGCACAATAAGAGCACAGCAAAAAAAAAAAAAAAGAGACAAAAACAGGATCAACAATGGCTAAGCTCCGGGTGACAAACCCAGTGCGTAATGGAGCCTGTGAACTTATATCCAACACAATATGAATAACTAGAGCAGAGAGGGCCCTGTAATAATCCCCCAGGTTGTTATCAGATGTTATATTTTTATTTAACAGTTGTATACTTTGTGATCTGCAGGTGATCCCTGAAGAAAAACAACTCAGCAGCTCCTGGGGTGAAAAAAAAAAAAAAAAAAAAAAAAATCACGAGCAAAGAAGCAGTATTTTTTTATTTTATTTTTTTTTTTTTTGGGGGGGGGGTCAGATGTGAATATCAGGGATTTTTCTTGGTAAATGTAAAAAAAAAAAAAAAAAAAAAAAGAAAAGAAAAGGGAGGCAATGCGCCTCAGACCGCGCTCAACCAGCGCCCGCAGAGCTCAACTGTCAAATGGGCGAACTACAGGCTTTCACAACAACACGGACCATTATTCAGAAAAACAATCTGACCACACGGAGCCTCACGGTGGCAGATGTTGGCGGGTGTTTCACGGCAGATGTAAACCCCCCCCCCCTCTCACCTGTTTTCGGCGGCACTTGAACGTCTTCTTTCTGCACTTGGGTGATAACAGAACTTTCCATCTGACAATCACGGAGCCCTCAAAATCCTCAAATCCTGTCCCCGAGCACGGACGGGCATCCCTCATTGGCTTCTCCGGACGAGTGGACTCAATTATTCACCGAGGTAACTTGTCATCCGCCTCAGTCTTGACGGTCCTCGATGAGAGCGGGGTTTGTCTTCTTCCTGGGTTTCTTTCTTTATCCCCCCCCCCCGCCGCCGCCGCTTCTTCTTCTTCTTCTTCTTCTTCTCCGTCTTCTTCTTCTTCTCCTCTCCGAGGTCCGCCCGAGGAGGGGGCAAGGCACTTGGGTATATGTTTTGTTTTGTTGTTGGGTTTTTTTTTTTTGTTTTTTTTGTTTGTTTTTTTTTTTTTTTTTAAAGGGAGGCTTTTTGAGTCTCTGTCCGCTCCGTCGTCTCGGGCTTTACCGCTGCTATCACTGGTGGTTCTGCCGAGAAAAGCCTCCCGCTCCCGTCGCAGCGAAGTCCTCACTTTTGCACCAACAACATGGAGAATCCAGGCGAGAGAAGGAAAACAACCGAGGAAATGGGGCAAGGGACGGCGGTTTCAAGCCCCCCCTTACTACAGATAAACAACATCGCCCGAAAGGCCTCGAAGAGCCGCGAAAAACACCGGGAATCGGCGCCGGGACCCGGTCGCGACGGAGAAAAACCGATTCCAGCGCGTAGTTGGGTGTAAAATACGAGTTTTGTTGTTATCCGAGGTTTTGTTTTTCTACGGTTGGGACTCCGCGGGCGCCTTGAAACGGTCTCTGCCCCCTGATTGGACGGCCTGGCAGAGGGGGGGGGGCGTGGCCAAGGCATTCCTCCCCGTCCCGCACGCTCCGCAGCGAACACATTCCAGCGCTGCGGCCGCAAACGAGCTCGCGTTGTCCGCAGATTATATTCAAAGATCGGCCGAACAACTGAGAACATCCGACGGCTTCGACGTTCTTTCGCCAGGGCGCCATTTTTCGTTAATTAACAGTATTTAATTTTCTGCAAAAAAACAAAAAAAAAAAAAAAAAAAAAAAACCAAAAACATTCATTTGTGGCTTCCAGTGTGTATTTCTTGTGTTTTTGACCGTTACGCCACTTGGCTATTTGCATATATTTGATGGAGGAGGTGGTGAGCTCGTTTTAATTATAGCCCAAAATTATGCTAATAAATATATAAATAAGCATCATTTTCAGAGCTTGGGTCGTGTTACACCGGAGTTAGTGCCTAGAAACTGCAGTTTTTACTTTAACATTATATTTTACTCTTCAGTAAAATCTATTGTTTTATGTGCAAAACATCAATATCATAATCTCTGAATAATATGGAAACCAAAACCATTCGCATGGGTGACATTGCATTACAGCTATCAGTACTTTACAACACTCCACTCTATCTTCTTTTACTTAGAGCCTCTAAGCAGTAAATACACATATTTAACTCCAAGACCTTCAATATAAGCAGATAAAAGCGCTCATCAAAGTGTTAGCCTTAAAATCGATCTGCAAAGTAGTATTTCTATACCTATAATGCTTGTAATGGGGGAGCTTCCCAGTTAGTCTTCATGTGAAGGATCCCCAGAGTCTCCACTGGACACCTCCACATCAGCAGAGCTTGGTTGGTGGATTACTCTCTGCAGGCCTACATGGTAACTGTTCCTCAGTAGTGATGTCTGGAGGTAACAGAGGGCAGAGTGAAACCAGTGACCCAGGCTTCTTTCATTTTCTCTCTCATTTCTCTTCCCTCCGGTGACACAATAGTAAAATGAAACTGCAACTTGTTTTGCCTGTAAAATGCTGGGGGACTTCACTCTGGGAACCACTGTTACGGCAATCACCAAACATTTGTGCAACAGCAGAGCAGCAAGGCTCTAATGCAGTTACTTTACCGTGACACTGCTGCTCATAAACATTACAAGATGGTTGCATCATGTAAAAAAAATTCTGCTTAGTTAAGACTAAAAATAGTCATTATTTGGGTCTAAATCCAGGGAATAATTCAGAAAAAACACAGCATCGGTTGCTGTTACTGTTGGTTTAAATTAAAATAAGCTGCACTAAGGCAAGCAGATCCTTTTATTTCACAATTATTTTTCACTGTACTGAGTATAGCCATTTTCTGAGCAGCCGGGACTAAAACACATTTGTTTTACCTCGCTCAAATAAATAGAAGTGGTTTTTGACACCATGTTAGGCAATGTGGTCAACTGGTGGGTCCCCAGATATTTGTATATACAACATGGAGGTTCTGCAGTGCCGCCTTATCCTCTGGAAGTTAAGTAAATTGTACTGATCCTCCTGCTGCAGTGCACAGTGAACAATTATCCTGTGACAATAAGCAACAGCAGATATTTGCTGCACGTAAACACACAAAACACACGTGAAGAGTGTGTGAGTGTGACGGAGGGGACGAGGCACACTGCATACATCTGGAGGACGGTTGAGCTGAGCAAAACAGACAGAAACAAGGAAAATAAACTTGTTAATAATAAAGGAATAACTACACAGTTGAGATCGTCAGGCTCCCCATTCCAAGCACATGTGGGCCCATTACACCACAAGCTCAGCCAGTGCCCACAGTGGCCACAATGCAAGGCATAAACAAGAATGGCCCTGCTGTTTGCATTCCTGGTGTCGGACATTTTAAGGCAGCACTGACAGATCTGTGTAAAAATATATACATAATAAGTATGGACCGCACAGCTGGAAAATGTCATGTGGTTTTAAAGCTGATGCCACTGTTTACTAAATCAACTTGAAATTCATTATCTGTGCCTGCTCTCTGGTGCTTCTTGCCCACCCCCTCCCTCTTCTGCTTCTGGTAATGTTGCATGTGCATTCCTCAGAAAAGACAGTCAGGCCTACAGAATGAGTAAAGGGGTCAAATGGTGCTAAGGAGGACCTGGGCTGAGTGTTTCAGGGTGCTGCAGTTGTACCTAATGGAAAATCTGTCCAAAACACGTGACCTCAAACACACCAGTTACATGTCTGTCCTTCCGCAGGCAACAAAACCAACACACAAGCAATGTAAAAACAACATGAAGTGAAAGGAAAATTAAAATTATCAGTTAAATCCCAAAGTGAAAGCAAAAACAAGCTATGATGCAAACAAATGTGATTATTTTCCAAATAACCCTGACATATAGATGTTGTAATTTCACATTTTGGTTTATTCTGTTAGTTGAGTGGAATCATTTGTTTACAACACATCACATTTAATGATTTTCTTTCTTTTTTTTAAATAATTGCATCTCATTAAATCGGCCAGTTTGGATGCACCACAGTAATAAAACAGCCTGGTGGTTCAGGGATGTCTTTCAGCAGAAATGAATCAAGAGCATAGTCTGTCGTCAGCAAAATACAAAATAACACAATACACAATACAAATAACATCACTGCTTGTTAAAATACTTGCGAGTGCATTAAAATAAATCAGTTGTAAATATATTCAGGGCACTGAGGCCAAATAATGGTTCTCCAGGGAAGATTCAGAAAGTTAATACAGCTGAATGACCAAAGATCACAAAATTCAACAAAAAACATTTTTTAAAAATTAGTGGCAATTAAAAAAAAAAAATCATATTAACCTCTCACACACTCACAGACACACAAACAGACAGTCCATCCATCAGGTGTTGTGGTTCTATTTCTACGCTTCACACTTGTTAACTCAGCGTCTACTTACAGCCTCATGCACTCTGCCATGCATTAACTGCATCCAATCATGCTGATGACAAACTAGCTGTTGAAATGTGCTTGCAGCATCTGAGTCTCATGTAGGGCTGGGACTGTAGGGTCTACAATCATGTGATTTGCTGGAAGAGCCCCCCCACCACCACCACCACCACCACCGCCACCCCCTCCTCCTCCTCCTCCTCCTCCTCCCACCTCGCAGGCCTGCCCCTGAGTGGCCTCTGCTAGGCTATGTTTCCAGGAAAGGGGCCTACTGGACAGGCTGTGAGGCCTAGGCAGGGAGACATTGGCTCATTGAGAAAAACAAAAACAGAGAGGGGCGGTGGGAAGACTCTCCCCTCTTACATAACTCTGCCTCCATGACAGGGAGAGACGAGGAGGAAGAAGAGGAAGAAGAAGAAGGAAAAAAAAAAAAAAGTTCCCTGCCACAATGCAAAGAAAAACCTGTCCAGCCGCCTCTCTGTGGCTCGTCAAGGCTGAAGCTCTTCAGGACTGGAATTCAAGCAGCACTGAAACCAGCAGTGCTGCTTGCTGTTGCACAATAGTTGCAACTCTTTCAGACACACCACCACCACAGGCATGTCCAACAGCAGCCACATCTGAATGTTCACTATGAATAACACAGTTAGGTCACATCACTGCAGCTCCTGCTTTGTTTCATATAACGACGTTGTTTCTGAGCGACTGTAACAACACACACAACATGATGTAACGCACCATGTCATTTAATGTTGTTGTGTTATGTTGTTCAGCCCTGGTGGAGAGACATTAGGTGTAGCTGAGGAACCTCTCCTGAAGCCTGCACTGCCTCCCTGCGGCCAAAGGAGAAACTGCATGGACAAAAACATGTTCTGTTTCCTCAAAAAAGCCTGAGAACAGTTTAAAAAGCCTGAAATTTCACTTCTATATTTTCTCTTGCAGGCTGTAAATACACACTAAAATTGGGATTGTTCTGTCGGTGAATTGCACATATGGGATACCATTCAGTTTCAGTCAGCACCATCACACCTAGCAGGCTCAGCCACTTATCCACTCATTATGGGCATTTAAAAACTAATATGAAAAATTTTCAAATTAATTTTTAATTGGACAATTTGTCTAAATGCATGTCACATTAATATAAGTGATCATATTAGTAGAAATGATTGTGACTGCTAAAAAGCAGAGACAAAGATGTTTCATACCTGTTTGACTGTGAAACAGACATTAAATTGCATTATATGAAAAAGGTCTTAAAAAGCATTAAAAATACTTTGATGAATCTGCTTCTGCTACTTAAATGTTTCATGCAATTAGTAATACAGACAACGGAAATTAAACAATTTCTTGATTACTAAATAAATGCAGTATTGTGTAAGTTGGTCCCAGACTTATTCTAAAGCAGGACAAGCCAGAGTCCTGAAGAACAAAGAGTCCTGCAACAGATGGTCTGGCTGCATCAAAGAGACCTGATCCCAACATCGTGGACTCAGTCTGGGATCACATGAAAAGACAGAACTGAGACGACCTAAACCCCCATGAGTACTGAGTCAGCAGTCAAATACCAAGAATAAAGTACATTCATTAAATTCATTTGATTTATGTTTTTGTTTTTTTTTTTCTGTTTACAACAAGTTGATTGTTAAATAGATAAATAAAAACTATTCACGGTCTTGTTTTTGAAAGCATCCTCACTTTACAGGCCTGTATATACAGTAAATGTATATATGTATCACACCATTCATACAAAAATCCTTGTGACAGTTAACAAACCTCTTGTATAAATAAATCAGCACCAAAGGAAACTGAACGAGCTGCAGCAGTCAGGCCGCTCAGGCCTGCACCTCTGAAATCAACGTCCACTCCAACACGCTCCATTCAGGTGTCGAACTCTTGCTGCTGCTTGATCAGAATGGTCGTGTCGTTCCCGCTTCTGGCCGTCGGATCCAGACAGGAAACTCCCAGAGCTATCAGACACAACCACGCCTGCAGGGACACACACACGTCAACAACTCATCAGTAACCGATCATATTTAATATGAGGAGGAGCATCGAAGGGTGAACTGAACTGTTGACATGTGACCATGCTTTTAGGGCTGCACAATTAATCGAAATCGCAATGTTGCGAAGTGCAATATCACAAATCACAGGACGCCCCGGCGTCTCCAGACATAAAGGAAAAAGACCCGACAGAAATTATTTTTTCAGTTAAATTGAAAAGCAAAAACAACCATTCTACCTGAAATCTGCCAAAATTATCATCATGTGCATTTTTTGCAGCCCTACATTACCTGCCTTCATCAGCTCCTGACACCATTTCCATCTGTGCATATTCTGTATTGTTCCCTGTTTTCTTGTCTGTTTACAACATCTATTGCCCGTCTGCCCGTCCTGGGTGAGGGATCATCCTCTGTTTCTCACCATGAGGTTTCTCTTTTTTTTCCCTGTTAAAGGGTTTTTTGTTTTGAGTTTTTCCTCAGTCGATGTGAGGGTCTAAGGGCAGAGGATGTTGTTATGATGCTATGTAAAGAACTTTGAGACAAACTGTTTGTAAAAATGGGCGATACAAATAAAATTGCCTTGCCTACATGCTTTCTATTTTTCTCTCACACTCTCTTAATTGAATTATCTCAACATACACAAAAACCCACCAGGGTCTCACATTAAAACAGGCCACAACAAATACATTTGAAATGTAAAATTAAAAGGGAAACTATTAATGGCTGCAACTAACAATCTTTTCATTATTGATTAGAATTTGATTTGTCAAATGTCAGAATATTATGAAAAATGTCCATTATAGTTTTACTGAGCTCAAAGGGAAACAACCAGTAAGTGTTGACATTTAAGAGGCAGAAAACATTATTTTGGTCAAAGAAAGGAACTTTTGCATCAATTATCAACATTATTGCAGATTAATTTTCTATCTATTATTGATCATTAATCTGACAGACACAGTGAGAGACACTGGAGGGTCTTGTAGAGAGAGGGAGGATGACATGCAGCTAAATTTACTGTATTTAATAAGAACTATTATTGTTGCTAGCTATCACTTTACTATCGCTAAATCTGTTGTAGCGTTACAGTTATCGTTAACACTGTTGTTGTTGCTGGTATTATTATTGCTGAATGTGATGCTTCCCCCTTTATATCTAGAAGGTCTGGACCTGCTCCATTAGGAAAGTGCCTTGAGATAACGTCTGTTGTGAACTGCCGCCATGTAAATAAAAATCGACTTGACTGACAAGCGGACAATATTTGTACGAGGTAAAGTCTGAGCGGACTGACTTGAAGTCACAGTAAAGTTCAGATCCGGTTGGAGAATCTGGCTCTGGGTTCACAGGGGAACAACACTGCAGAGCTGCTGGATGCTGCACCTACCAAGTATCCCACAAACGTCAGGTACGCCACGGAGAGGAACGCTGCCAGCACATACAGCCACACGCTGTTGAGTGCAGTCACATAAGTCACAACGAAGTACATGTTGATGGCGCACACGGTCAGGATGACCAGCCCTCCTCCAATCTTAAACACCCTGCAGACAGAGAGAGCGAGTGTGTTTAAACGGAGAGAAAATGAAAACGAGTGGAGTTTTATTTGCCTTCGCGTCTCTTGATTGAGAAAAACTTACAATCCATTGGCAAACTCATTCATGAGAGATGGCATACTGGTGAAAGTGAGGATGGGAATGAGGGCGAACGGTAACTATGAGAGAAGAAGAGAGGAAAGATGTGATATGTCACAGTGCAGCTGAACAAAGCCCAGCTGGAGTAAACCCTGACAACATCCTTCGGGGTAAAACCAGCGGAGCGTCATTTTCTAAATACTTCATATTTAACAGAAATGAAAGATTTTCATTCTTGGAGCTCAAACCCTTTTGCTAGAATAAGTAAATATTTGCTATTTAGCTAATTAATTATTAAGAAATGCAGTAGACTGTGATATTAATAAATCATTCTATTCTACCTTGGCACTGGAGCCATCTAATCCTCACAGCTTATCTCTTAATTATGTTAATGTGATGATTATAGGTTGAAGATCCACAGATAAAGTGATATGAAAGGTGATACATGAGAAGGATAAAGCAGAGGTGGAGGGACATCAGTGAATGTTTGGATGAAGCTGCCAGTGAAGCCACCTCCTGACCTGCATGCTCTGCAGCACGTTGAGGAAGTCGTTCATGCCCGTGAGATGATGCACGTCCTGGAAGACAGCCACCAGCAGGGTGGGGGTGATGGCGAGGGAGCGGGTCAACAACACCCGGGCAAAACGCGACCAGCGCAGGTTCAAGAAACCCTGAGGGCGGCAATGCCAACATCCATTTATTACCTATACTGCTTATCTGTGCAGGTTCTCACGGGGGG
>CM076651.1:1950013-2044921 GCA_038496675.1 Rachycentron canadum
GGGGGGGGGGGGGGGGGGTCCAACCCCTGCTCTTAAATACCTGCACATAAGGGAAACTATTAATCGCTCCAGGGGCTGCAACTAACAACCTTTTCATTATTGATTATAATTTGATCTGTAAAATGTCAGAATATTGTCATTGTCATTTTTTGGTCAAAGAAAGGAACTTTTGCATCAATTATCAACATCATTGCAGATTCATTTTCTATCTATTATTGGACTGATCATTAATCTGACAGACACTGGAGGGTCGAGTAGAGAGAGAGGGAGGATGACATGCAGCTAGATTTACTATACTTAATTATAACAACTATTACTGTTACTAGTTATGAGAAAGGTGAAGGACGGTGGTGATGTTTCCACTGTTTGCTCTGTGTGTGCATGTGTGTGTGTGTGTTTGTGTTTGTGCACAGCCGACTCCTCCCTCCTCCACTGACCTCCATGACAAACTGGCCGGAGTATGTTCCCGTCATGGTGGAGCTCTGACCAGCTGCTAGGATCCCCACAGCCCAGATGTAGAGCGCCGCTGGGCCAAAGAAGCAGCCCAGCACCACTCCCTGCCACAGACACACAAACAAGGACGGTCAATAAAACCAACTTAGGAAAACAACTTCAGCAGCGTTACACACAAAAAACAAGCTCAGTCTCACGCTGCTTCAATGAAAACAAGAGAGGGACTGGGCAGGATACTAACATTTAAATTCAAAGCTGCTTAAATCAATATTTTCATATTACCAGAGGATGAAACGACTGTAATGTGAAAGGAGTCACTGGTGGTGATAAACCCACAGAGAATTATCACTCAACTCTGCACTTCCCCTCAGATCCATGGAGCGTTTTAACATCCTCCAGCTCATTATTGTGGCTTTACGGCCCACGGCTTTACTGTTGTGTTTCGCTCTCACTGCTCTCATTAACATCGTTTCAACAGCTTTTTTCAGTGAAAAATATCACTCATAAAAACCCTGTGAATGCCAACCTGCCCAGCAGACAAAGTCAGAGACGAGATGGTGAAACAGTGGAGCATTAAGCAGCTACAGAACTACAGAGGTAGCTGGAGGATCCAAACTGACAGAAGATGCTGCTCCCCGTCTGCTGGATGTGTAAACAGGCAACTGGCTGCTGACTATTTTACCACATCAGCTTCATAAGGTTATAATAAAGTTAAATTTACAACTTCTGCTTCTGCGGGTTAATAAATTCATTAATTGATGCTTTAAACACAACACAATTATGTTATTTCCTGGCTCTTTAGCTGCTAAATGCTCTTCTATGTTCACCAGCTGTTCTCTGACTGTGTCTGTCTGCTGATTGGTGCTGAGCAGTTCATGGACTGTGGGTTTTTAGAGCCTCTTCTGTGGAAACAGATGCTGCTGCACACACGTTGATGATGGTAGTAATGATGGGGTTATGTTCATAGACTTTATACTACAGTGGACTCTGTGTGAAGCCAATGCTGAAGAGCCTTAAACCTTCATTCTCTCCAATGACCATCAGGGGGCGACTCCACTGGTTGGAAAAAGAAGTCAGATAGTATTGAAGTCTATGGGAAAATGTCCCTAATTCGCACTTGATTTATCATCTCCAGTAAATGTTTTCCTAAATGTCAGAGTGTCCTGCTTTTGCTATTGCTAAATAGCCAACGTTAGCATTGACGGCTGTTTACTTCCTAGAAGAAGCAGCTGTTCACCATCACATTTTATTCCTCACTCACCAAGAGCTGCCTCCAGTGGTGGAAATCAACCCTCCTGTTTTACTCTTATTTTCTTCCACTGTGGTTACCATGCTAACTAGCTAGCGCTGGCCCAGTTCGCCTATCTCATAAAAATAATCATTGTAGCGTCCGGTCCAGTCCACCCTGAAGGAGTAGCTCTGCTCAGAGGACAAGTCATAACTATCGTCTTGTAAACGGAACAATGGCTGAAAATCTCAGTAAAATAGCTGTTGATGCTAACGTTGGCTATGTAGCAATGGCTAAACTTACAAATAGCACCTTTAATAGGTGGAAAACTCCTTTAAATTCATGTTCAACAAAAATATTTCCAAACAGTCCAAAATTTTCAAATAGTCCGGACACTAACTTGATGACATGAACATGTAGGAATAGCAGCTTAGTAACAGCTTGAAACATACCCCTTTATAGATGTCCACCTCTAGAGTTTCATTGTTCAGAGGGAATAGATGTGTATGAGGACTTCCTGACTGATTGCAGACGTTGTGCTGGAATCAGAAAGCACACATACAAACACACACCTGTAGAGCAGCAGCCAAAGAAATCACACTTTTATGAATTTTCAAAACACGGCTTAAAGTTTCACTCTCGTTAGACGACGAGAGCAACTGCAGAGACACTCACCACCTCCGTGTTTGTGCGTTTGTAGAAACCCTCGGCAAAAACAGCCACCACAAAGACATTAATGAGAAAAGACACAAACAGCGCGATGGTCGACTCGATGAAGAAATATTTGTTGGCCTCTTTTACTTCCTTCTTGTTCGTCCGATCCACCTCTCGAGACTGAAAGACCGATTAGACACATATTGATTTGCTGATGCAGTGAAATGTTTGATCCAGATGATTAGAAAAGGGGAGAACCAACCAGCGGTTCACCGCACCTTGACAAGAGCAGAGTGGAGGTAGATGTTGTGAGGCATGATGACGGCTCCCACGATGCCGACAGCCTGACCCAGCTGAACCGGCCCACAGCCCTGACAGTACGGGACGAACATCCCCATCAGCAGCTGGCCTTGGTCTGGCCTCACTGTCACATACTGACCGAGCGGAAGCAGAGAGCAAGACAATCACGACATGTAAATGAGAAGGAATCACACAACGTCACTAGTGGCCAGTGATCTCTTAGGTAGAAGTTATGTGCTCGTACCTCATATCCAAACGTGATGGCCATGATTGTAATGAGCAAACCAAAAAAGGCCTCCAGCTTCCTCAGACCTGCCGAGAAAGAACGTGTTTGACTGTAATTTGAAAATGGTCCATGTAAAACTGTGATGTGATGATGATGTGTGGAGACGTGACAGCAGCTACGACGTACCGTATTTATCCAAGAAGAGGAAGACGAAGGTGTCGATGATGGTGATGAGGACACCGCCCCACAGGGGGATCCTATGGGTGAAAACACACAAAGACTCACACGTTGGAAATAATTTTAAAGCACTGATCATCACGTCAGTGTGTGTGTGTTTACACCACCTGTTCAAGGAGAGCAGGTTGAAAGCGATGGCACAGCCAATGACCTCCTGCATGTCTGAGCCAATGATCGCCAGCTCCACCATCAACCACAGGATGATACGAGGCACCTGGACAGATGACACAGGTTACAACAGTGAGCCACGATGACACGGGCAGAAACAATTTGAAACATCAAGATCAATACTATACATAAGTGTCCTGTCCTTCCTGTGGGAGTATCAGACAGTGGTGTCCACCTCTGCCCCCATTAGAAAAATGTTTACTGAGCTAATAAATCAAGTGAGAATAGGAAGTCCCATAGACTTCAATACAATCTGACTTCTTTAACAACCAGTGGAGTCGCCCCCTGATGGTCATTAGAGAGAATGAAGGTTTTTTTTCTTATCATTTAAGGAAAAATATGTGAGTCAGTTTCTTTTATCATTTTCAGTGAATTGAATCGCTTTTCATCATTTTGACTGATTAGAAACTTGACCCGTGGCTTTTTAAAGTAGAGCAGCCAGTGCAGATAAAGACCGACTGACACAGACATCTGTTTTCTTCAGCTGTGTCTCCTTGGAATCTGCCAACAGCCTCAGAAAAAGGCTCAACCTTGATCAGTTGTTCGAGTCCTGTAGATGTATATGTATGTACATGTACTGCAGTTTTTAAAAAGCGTCCAGCTGAGATGCAGTATCACATTTTAAAGAACTGTTGCTTTTCCTATTCAGGTATTAGAGACTCAGATGTGTTTCTACATGAGCTGGATTTAGAAACATGTGAATAATGACTGTAAATATCATCAGATTCCACATTTTCTTTGATAAACTATGCTTGTCTTACATTAGAGTTGAGTCTTTTGATTATATAATCCAAGGATTACAGCTACTGTAACAACAGAGCTGGTTATGCAATGAGACAGTTTCAACAAACCCAGACGTCTGCTTACAGCCTCTTATTCTGATCATCTCTCCGGTGCTGCTCTGGTGGTTTGTTGTATTTGGGAACCAATGAAGATGAAAGTAGCAGATGCGGCGAGTGCGGTGGATATTTCGCGTAAAAACGAAGCCACGAGCAGCTGATGTCAGACATATATAACAGACTCACAGTGTGGTACCGGCGGTTGCAGATTTCAGCCAGGTGCATCCCGGTGACCACACCCAGCCGGGCCGCCAACCTCTGCAGCAGCAGGCCGATGATGGTGGCTCCCAGCAGAACCCAGAGGAGCTGAGAGGACGAGAGCAGAGGCATCACTTCATGTTCATGTTGTGAAACCAAAAAAGACTCCAAGTCTAGGACTTTACAGCAGGGTTCAGCAACTAGGTTCAACTTTTTTAATGGGGGACAAACTGTTTTATGATGTTGTGATGAGGCATCTACTGTGGGTGTTTTATTTGCACTTTATTTTTATTATAAATAATATAACTTTATTTTATTTTTATTAGTATTTTATGTATTTATTTAATTTAGTTTAATTAAGATCACATTTGATCTCATATTGCATCAGATGTCATTTTTCCATTGGTAACAGAGTTTAGTATTTTAATATTAAGTATAACTAAGAGGTGATAATATAGTGTTAAACATATTAAATATAATTATAATATTAACTATAATATATATAGCTAATATTTAACACACATTTGGCAAAAAATACATGAAAAATAAAAACAGTGGCCTCCTTCATTTATGGCTATTTCTGTCACCAGGTATCAACCCACTGACGTCACCATCGGTCTGTGAGGGTGGATCTGACCTGCTCTGTACTCTATCCTGATTGGGTGGTACAGTCTGTCAATCACTCGGTAGCCACGCCCCCTAATCCATCCCCTGCTTTATGGTCTATTTTCCTCTAAATGGACCATCACTTAAAAAATGAACATCATGTTGTATTGAAGACTTGAAACTAGAGACTGAGACCATAAACTCATTAGACACACATATTTACTGAGCTAATAAATCAAGGGAGAAGTAGGGACATTTTCCCATAGACTTCAATACAATCTGACTTCTTTAACAACCAGTGGAGTCGCCCCCTGATGGTCATTAGAGAGAATGAAGGTTTAAGGCTCTTCAGCATTGGCTTCACTTCACAGACCCAGAAACTACACCCCTAGTGGTCCCACAGTGGAGGTGGCCCTTTTAGTTTTTTAGCATTTAACTAAAAAATGCTATCGAAACTATGTACAGTAGCATTTGCAGAGCAGCTGGAAGTGTTGAAATTTTTAAAACGTAAATGCATCTTCAGCCTGAGATACCTGAACAGAAAGCACCTACAAATAAAGTTTGATTGTTTTGTGGTGGTCAGTGAATAAAAGCTTTTCAAATCATCCTCTGGGGACGACAGATGTTCGTTTGTACCAAACTCAACAAGCTGCTGAAATATTTCAATAAAAGCACATCTTTCTCAGTCTGTGAACATTATCTAATACATTTCTTCTGGCTCTGCACTGATGACACCTACATTTCCTTCCTTCTTCAACATGCAGACATATTTTTGTGGCAAATCTAAAAACGATAAAGGAAGTCTGGTTTTATTCTTACCTCACACTCTTATTCTTCTGCCAAGGAGGTGATGCCTTCACCCACACGTGTCTCAGTTTGTCAGTGGAGCTGGATGTTACATCGATACTGTGTAATATTTATATCTATAGAGAAGACTCAGTGTTGTCTCGGACAGATTTGTTCTTTTATTCAACATCACACTGAAGCATCAACATTTCCAAAACTTATTTTACTGATCTGATTTAAAATGTTTCTGTTTGAACATCAACAATATAACTATTCATTTCACACTGAAACTTTGGTTTAAGGCTAAAGGTTCTGTCACACTGTGATTATTCACTTCACTTCACACCTTCACTTTAATTAAACCACAGGTGATGAATTCAGGAATGTGTTTCTAGGTCTGTCAGAGCAAAGTCCGTCTTTGTTAAACTTTGACCTGCAATATAACGAGACTCTGTAAGGTGCAGCCAATCTGAGAGCGCGTGGGACTCAACGGTCATGCAGGACTATGCACAGAAAGCAGGGATGGATTATGAGAAGTGGCCTCTGGGCACAGACATGTAAAGCCCCCCCCACCCAACTTCTACATAAGAGCAAGGCCCATGGATTTCAGGCTGTTTTGTGGCTCTTTCATTTTGTGCAACTCTGAGGCTGTTTTTGCATTTTTGTGGTGTTTTTGTGGCTGTTTGTGGTGTTTTTGTGGCTCTTTCTGGTCATTTTGAAGCTCTTTGTGGTGTTTTTGTGGCTCTTTGTGTTCATTTTGTGCAACTCTGAGGCTGTTTTTGCATCTTTGTGGTGTTTTTGTGGCTGTTTGTGGTGTTTTTGTGGCTCTTTGTGTTCATTTTGTGCATCTTTGAGGCTGTTTTGTGACATTTTGTGCTCATTTTGCAGCTCTTTGTGGTGTTTTGTGGCTCTTTGTGGTGTTTTTGTGGCTCTTTGAGTTCATTTTGTGCATCTCTGAGGCTGTTTTTGCATCTTTGAGGCTGTTTTGTGCCTTTTTGTGCTCATTTTGCAGCTCTTTGTGGTGTTTTTGTGGCTCTGTTTTGTCCTTTGTCCCTCTTTGTCATCGCTTCTTTGTGGTCGTTTTGTGTGTTTGAAATTGTTTTTGAAATTTTTTATTTTTTTTCAATTTGTTATTATTCTTTGCGTTACGTGATCGTTAACTGATTATCTTCAGATTATGGACTCTTGGTCGAACAAACAAGCATTTTGAATTGGCCTTGGGCTTCAGAAAGGAGTGATTTTCCTCTATTTTTGAGATTTTCTGCACAAAACAATGAATAGATTTATTGAAAATTATGCAGCCCTACCTTGAAGCCAGCTTTAGCACCTGACTGCAGGTCAGATTCGATGTTACCTGGGTCCAGGTACGCTATGCTCATCAGAAACCCCGGCCCAGTGAAGGCCCACAGCTTGCGGAGACTAATATTCCTCTACAGGGCAGAAGAATTAGCTGTAACAGTAACAATGCCAACAGGATCTAGACTGGAAATTACTGCCGCGTCAACTTCGCTTCATTAGCACTTCTCATGGACTCATGTTACCTCAGTGTCGTCCTCAGGGACAGGGACCCTCTGGTCAAAGTAAGTACTGGAAACAGGGTCAATGTCCTGTTTCTGGAGGAAGGCTGAGGGAGCAGAGACTCTGTGTGTGTGAGTGGTCTGAACCACTACTTTCTCTCCCACAGCATCGTCCACTGAAATGTGACACAAACACGGTGAAACTGCAGAAAAACTCAAATGATTTCACATCTGTCACATGATCAGACACATACACAGCTGCACAGTAATGTTTTATGTTTCCTGCTCTGATGTGTCACTATACCAATAAAATTATGTGTCTCAGGTAATAAAACCTTGTGTCTGATATGTATAAATGATCTGAGGCATCAAAGGTGTAGATGGCTGGGTGGAGAGACACATGAGAAATGCAGTAATAAAAATATAAATATGGGGTTTGGGATCAAATCTGAGGGATCATGATATGATCATCCTATTTTTTTGAGCATTTAAGGACTTTAATATTCAAAATTTTAACATTTACAACTCAATGGCAACTGTCAATCTTTATCTACTGAGGACTATCATGATATTTGATTAGGGGTCAACTGATGTGTTTTTTTCAGGGCTGATACTGATTATTATAGGTATCATATCATATCTAGGTCAATCCCATAAATATGATCTTAAGATCCAGAACAGCTACCACACGGACCTGAAGGTGAGATCGCCAACAGAAATTGAGGATTACAGGATAGTTTTACCTCTGAAAATTACTCAAACAAAACACGGGGATAAATTCAATCTTTAGTTCAGTAGCTTATGGAGACAAACCTGAGACGAGGGGCTGCAAACAGACAATTCTTTACTTTAAGGGATCGTCAGTGAAAAAGGTTGAGAACCTGTGATCTAGCAGTGTCAAGTTATTCCATAGAATAAGGAGAACCTTTGGCCTGCTATTGGCACTAAATGAAATGTGAGGCTTTCATCAAATTCTCTCGGATTCATCCTCTGGTCACCATGAATGTCTGCACAAAATTTGATGGAAACAAATGTAATAGCTGTTGAGATATTTCAGTGTGGACCAAAGAGCCATGCTGCCAAAAACTAGGACAAGTCTCTACACTCAGTATTTAGGGCAGAGAGGTGAACAGAGATAAACTGGTTCTATAATGACAGTCTGCAGTTTGTCCTGGTTTAAGGGGAAAAGAAGAGGCCGATGCTTCATTGTCGGAGGAGGAACCTTTCTCAACACTGAGGGGATCTGTTATGCAGGTCGTCGGCAGAAATGACTTCCTTTAAACTGAATAAATCCCTTGGTAAAAGGCTCTAAGTGTCTCATGAATTTTCACAATTTTCGCTTCAAAATAAACACCCTCACCTTGTCCAGCAGCTTGTTCAGCCTCCTGATCCGTGGGAAAACTGGGAGGCAGAGAGGAGATGTGGATCTCCTCAGGAGGGGGGTCCCTGACTGGAGGCAAACAGGTAATTACACTGGGATTAAAGCCACTTATATGATCACAGTGCACACAAAACAAAACACTTCTCACTCACTAAAAAAACATGAGAATAAAGTGCACAGGTTGGCTCCTCATTCAGTCAGGACAGGGGCGGATTCACCTCCTAGGGGGCCCCTGGGGTACAAATCTGTTGTTGGGCACCCGACAACAAGTCCATTCAAAAACACACTGGACTTCTTTTTAACATCCAAGTTGTTGCTGCTTCAGTCTTAATCTTAAGGCTTTTTTAGTTTTTGCCTGTTCTATGTTTCACTGGGGAGCAACAACATTTAATTTCCCTGTGTTTATGTTAAACCACATATGTGGAAATGACAATAAATCTAAACCTGAACATTTATACAACAATGTAATGTGAAGCAAA
The DNA here is from genome assembly GCA_038496675.1 of Rachycentron canadum. Classification (NCBI taxonomy): domain Eukaryota; kingdom Metazoa; phylum Chordata; class Actinopteri; order Carangiformes; family Rachycentridae; genus Rachycentron; species Rachycentron canadum. The sequence goes on from CM076651.1 coordinate 1,959,086, forward strand.
GCGTTGAATCTGACACTGCCCCTTATTTATATTAATGTTTTTGTTTCATTAAATTAATGTCTTAATGAGGGTTAAAATGCATTATTTGATTGTTAGCTTTCTACTTTATGCAGATGATACAACATATTACATGAAAGTGGTATCAATATAACTCTTGGTAAGAAGGTGAACAGGGGTATTTTCAGTAATGTCTCTGTCCAAATGTGGGCAGTCTTCATGCTAAGCTACATGGTTGCTAGCTGCAGTTTCATGTAAGTTTCAACACTTTATTGGCCCATAGATGTAAAGTACATAGAACCAGAGATTTTTTAACAATAAAACCCAACAACTATCAATCCTTATATTATCTAGACACAGTGCCTGTAAAATGTATTCACCCCCTTCATGTTTCACCTTTTATTGTTTTTATAAATGGTCAATATAATTTGGCTTTTTTGACAAGAATTTACAAAAAAATATATAAAATATAAAAAATATTATATATTTTAAAGTCTCTTTTAAAATATTTTTGTTGACCATGAGTCCATTTATGTTTAATTTCCTTTATTTGTCCCACAGTGGGGAAATTGCAGTATTTACATTGCTTATAAAAGCAATAAAGGGGGTGAATACTTTTTATAGGCGCTGTAGGGTCGCGGGGTGGGGGGCCATTAACCCAATGTACATCCTTCCAGCCACAGGGAGAAGATACAAACACAGAAAAGGGCCAAGATTCAAACCCATTCAAACACACAGTGCTAACTACTGTGCCACACATTATAATAGAAAATAGTATTAAATTTATACAAGTAAATAAGATAAAACAGCATTCAACTAAATAACAATTATAAATAATAAAACCAGGAGTCATCATCAAATTGATTATAGTTCAAAGTGTAAAGAGCCGTAGAGTAAAGCATCACTAAACAATACAGAGATCAGGCAGAATATTTATTTATTCTGAGGTGCCAAGTTCAAATCACCTGGTTTGTCTAAACAACTGCCCAAATCTTACAGATACTCAGTTTACATTCACACGACATTAAGAAACTGTGAACTGAAATATTCATGTTTCAGAAGATGGAATTGGTGAATGTTTGACAGAGAAATCAATTATCAAAATATCTCTATTATTATTATTATTATTATTATTTGTCAGTGAACACATCCTTCAATTGACTAAAGCTTTCATCCTGATATGAAGTGAATTTGAGACACTGAAGGACTTTAATATTCAAAAGTGTTAATCTTCATCTCCTGGGGATTATCATGGGAAATGATTAAGAGTCAACCAATTTATTTGTCTTAATCTTAGGTGTTTCTATTATTTTGTCCACACCAGAGGTTAAAATAACAGAAACACATTCCCGCACAATGCATCACAAATACAACATCCTCCAAGATGATCACTTCCTTAAAGCAAAGGGACTGATGAGTGATTGGTCGTCAATTATCAAAATATTGTTATATGAAATACCATTTTTTTCTTTGGTCAGTGAACACATCCTTTAATTGGCTGACTCTGATAATCCACCTGTGCTTTTACAGCAGAACCTGGACTTCCGGTCAGACCTTCACCCGGACATTATAACTTCTTATACCACAGGAAGCGACGATAAGACCCATACGAACTTTGTCACACTATAAATCCTTGTTAAGGACATTTTAAAGCCTCTGAAACTCACCTGACCGCAGGAAGGAGAACATCTTCATCACGTCGTCTTCCTCAAACTCTGGTCAAACTTCTTCACATCAGTGTCGAGTGTTTACATCCCGGTGAACCGCTTCACTCCTCTTCTTCCTCGTTTCCTGGTTGTTTCCAGTGGAGCTGGTGGAGAACAGGGACACCGGCAGGTTGGACATCGTCCCTCCGAGTGAAGGTGTTGAGTCACCGGGCAGGGAGGTGGAGACGAGGGGGTGGAGGTGGAGGAGGAGGAGGAGGAGGAGGAAGAACCTGTCTGAGGACAAAGTCACACACACATAAGGCCAATGTTTGACAAATGAAACAGTTGTTTCTCCGGTTTCTATCACGTGACCTGGGGGTTTTTTTGTTTGTTTTTTTTTTTTACAGATGATCCTGACTCTGAAATTTTTGAGACTATCAAAATAAAACGAATGTAAATCAGGTTGTTATTTTTAATCAAAAACACACTTTGAACCCAGAAATAAAAATATTTATTCACTCATCCACTATCGTCAAGTTACATTTTCTGTGTAAAATAGGCTTTTTTTACTCGTTTCTTTTCAAAATAAAAGTCTCAGCAAGGACAAGGAGACAATTCCGGGGACAAAGTTTCAAAATAAACCCTTTATTTTGATGGGAACTTCTTTATATCTATCTATATATTTGATGAAGGAAAACTGAAAATTATATTTGACCATGGTGACATTTGATTGGTTAAAGTCTGTGAATATAAGAACAATATAGGTTTGATAATTGATTGGTGGGTTTGAGGCTGTTTTAAGTGAATATAGTGTCATATTTGACTCCATTACTCAGACAAGACATTGATTTGAGGAACATAACCATAGTTATTTCTAACATTTTGGATTTCAGTTAGAAAAGAGATTATCACATTTTTAAAGTCCTGAAGACAAAAGATGAAACAAATATTTCACATGGGAAAAAACAAAAAAAAAAATAGGAAATAGCAACATAAAGGAAAATAACCTAACTATGAATCAGTGCAACAGGATTTTATCTGAAATACTTATTTGATTACTTGATTAGCTGATTGCATGAACATTAATCTAAACATTTTGATAATCAAATAATTGTTTCAGGCACTTTTCATGTAAATAAATTGGAGTTCTGGTTCCAGCTTGTGCTTCAGACATAAATGTAAACAAGGAATTTTACATCATCAACATTATTTAACATTTCATAGATTGAACAGTTAATTAACCGATTGACAAAATAATCAGAAGATTAATAAATAAAAATAAATATTATTGTGACCTAATTTCAAATGTACTGATATCATGAATTTAACCATATATAAACACTCAGACCCTCAGAAAATGAACAGGGTCTACAGTGTTTGAATCATTTGGATTTATTTATAATTTCTGCCATTTTTCAGATCCATTTATTCAACATGTTTCAGTTCACTGATTCAGAAAATCCTTAATTCAAATCTAAACATAGTCCAATCTAGTTTACAAACGTAACAATCAGTTAACCACCTTCTAATTATTTTAAAATTGTAAGAAAATACAGAGGACAGAGGACATGACCTCCCCCAGTAGCTACTGCACGACCAGCAAAATAAATGTTATCCATGATCATATCAATGCTGTTATCAATATTATCCAGCTTGTTTCCTCCACATGGTCAAACAGAGGAATCTAGGATACACAGGCTTAAAAACTTACCAGTCATCTTTTGGTGACGCCACCTTCTAAATGTGCAGTCGCCTCCTGCTGCAGGTATTTGTATTTGTACGCCACCTAGGAGCAGAAAGAAAGCGTGTTTTGTTTTTTTTTATGTCCAACAAAGAGATAAAATGGTCTCACACTGAACCAGAGGGCGAACACAACACAAACAGCCACTAGGGGGCGACAGATGCTGACTGATTTACATTCAGGAGGAGACTTGGTGCCAAACACACAGTTACATTTTACTGTCCTGGACCCTCAACAAAGCAAGTGCTGTAAAATGTGACCTGTGGTTCCTGGTGGTGACCTGAACCACACCTGTGTCCGGCCGTCGTCCTCCAACTCCAACATGTCTTTCTCACAGCAGACGTGTTGACGTGTCACAGCAGGAAAATCTCAGGTGTTTCTAATAACATTAATGGTGGCTCCATCCCATTCAAGTGCCACGTGAATAGTGAGACTGAGGGAGTGTGAAAAACACCAGGACCCTGAAATCGAAGCAGCTACTGAGCCGTCGTTCGTTTTATTATTCACACCTGCTTTTCCCGCTGCGACCTGTCGGGAGAAAAATGCCTGTTTCTGCATCACCGCTGTGACTTGTACAGTAGTTGTTGCACCTGTCTGTTCGTTGTACTGGTAACTTTCTGCTCTCAGCCACACTAGCTCCATTCATATTCTCCAGAGGATGAATCGCAATTATGTTGGTGAGCTCCAAACTTTTCCTCTAGCATAACCAGTGCTATCAATGTTTTTAACTCATGCAGTGAAATATCTTAACAACTACTTAATGGATTGGCACATAATTTAATACAGGCATTCATGGTCCCCAGATGATAAATGAGACCCAAAACTCTGGCAATCTTTGGATTTCTGCTCAAGTGGCACAGTGAGGTTGACATTTGTGGTTTTGAGTGAAAGACTGTAGGATGGATTGAGATGAAAATGATATTCATGGTGCCCAGAGGATGAAATGTGATACGATTGAACTTGCACCATCAAAAAAAAATCAATATTTGCCCAATATTTATGACCACATACCTAAAAAAGTAGTTGGCCTCAGCTGTACTTTCCATTTAGCGCAGAATAGCAAACGTTAGCATGCTAACACACCAAAGTAAAATGACAAATATGGTAAATATTCCTGTTAGCAATGACAGTGTGAGCCTATTAGCATTAGCAATTAATCTTTGATAAGGTTTGTCATCACCCACATCTAAACTAGTTTTATTCCAAATAATTTGATGCTTTTCAGGAGAGAACAGCACGTAGCACTGTGAGAACGTTAGCATTAGCATTTAGCTCAGAACACGGCTATGTAGTAAATACAGCCGTACAGAGCTGCTAGTGTAAGTCTTGCTTTGTCCTTTATCAACACATGGACCACTAAAGGATGAATCAATGCTTTGCATCATCTGAGTAATTAAAGGCCCCGTATCGTCACTATCTGTATGTTTACTTGTACTATTCCTATTACAACCTTAAAGCAAGTCATCAGCAGTTCATCTGCAGTGCTCAACTGTAAATTTACAGTGATCTCCTGGTGCTGAATTACATCTGACATTTAGAGGATTCATATTTCTTCAGTACATTTAATACTTTGTGAAATCCACAGTAAATATCACCTTTTCCTTTACGTTATCAGAGTCGCACAGCTGATCTTTTCCTTTGAGTCTAAAAACTATACTTGGAGCTAGAGCTGCAGCTAATGATGTTTATTTTAGATTATCATTTAATCTGTTGAATATTTTCTCAATTAATGTTATTATTTTGTTTATAAAATGTCTAAAAATAGTGACAATTTTATTAATTTTCTGTCAATCCACTCATTGCACTCTGATCAAATAACCTCTATCAGGATTTTTCATGTGGCGGTTTAATTTTACCTAAGGGTTAGCTGATAAATAATAAATAAATGAAAAAAAATAAAGCATGAGCCATTTTATTTCCCCAAAACATCATTACCTCACTACATTTTCACACAGGAAAAGGACACTAAGCCCTCACATGCTTCAAAGAAAAGACAGAGTGAGACTGATTAGTAAGAGATCGTTTGATCCCCGTTTTTAATCCAATAGTTTACTTAATATCAAATCTGAATCAGCACACAGCAGCAACAACCTGTATTTTAGCTGAAATAGCTGTAACACACTGCCATTTGTCATGTTGACAAAAAGTTGGTGCAATGAAATCAGATGTTTTTAAAGTGTTTATTTTGGCAAGCACCATTCGAAATAGAGCAAATTTGTCATGTGCTTATGTTATGTGATGAAGAATAAAATTATATACCCATGCAAAATTCCCTGTGAAATGTACATACGCTTCTTTATTGCAGAAAGGTTAAGTGTCACTGAAATCTTATTGATTTCTTTTTTTTTTATTATTATTATTTTCTTTTTTTTCCTTTTTTTTAACTTGTAATGATTTATTGTTCTGTTGTCTCCACCGTGTCTCCCTCATATTTGTTTGTTTGTTTCAGTTTTCGGTCTATTTACCAGCATTGGTTATCTTGTAGAAATTTTAAGATCATTATACATAGCTGTCTGGAAATGCTTGGCATGTATGGAGTTACATGATTTCCTCTAAAATCATACATCCGTACAAAATCAAAGTGAGTAAAAAAAACCCAAAAAAGAAGAGATACAAATCAAACCAAGAAGATCCAAAACCAAAAAAAAGAAAAATGTCTCTGTGCATCCTGATATTGAACTGGAAAAATTGTCTCATCATCTTGGATTAGGTTACAAAGCCTGTTTACACTTCCCCCCCCCCCCCTCACATTTCATGTTTGATGTCTTTTAATGCTTTTTCGTCCTTATTTTCACATCAGTTCGTTAATTATTGAAAAGGAGCATCTGGCTTCCTTTTGTTGTACGAAACAAGAGGAGAAATCCTCAAGTGTGCGCTGTCTGTTGATGCTCCGGGCATCGCTCAGCTCCTCACAGGGCTCCTGTTGCCTTCATGAGTCTTTATCATTTAATATTAGGTCCATAAGTCCCTCCACTCATTTACATCTGGACACAAGGACGAGGTGTAGCCCACCGCTCATGCCCGGCCCGTCTCATACGGTGGTGACCCTCATCACCACCTCTCGGTTGGCGGCGGCGCTGATCCGCGGGTCGTTGGGCCTCAGTTGGCTCAGGATGTGCAAGATGGTGTACCCACAGTGGTGGTTCAGAATAGTTCTTAGCCTCCTGCTCTGTCGCCCACCGCTGCTGCTGGCCAGACCGTGAGGGTTGCTGCGGGAGCCGCGGGCCCCCGTCTTACTGCTCGAACTCACCGGGTCACCCAAGTCCTTTGATTTCTCATAGTTCAGTACTTTCCACTGCTGATTGACAGCCTGCCATCGTTTGAAGATTCGATACACTGAGGATCCCTCGTGGATGATGAGGCCTGGCAAGATAAAAAAAAAAAAAAAAAAGAGAGAGAGAGTAGAGAGAGGGTGAAGGACGGAGCATTAAAGCCACTGAATTCCCGCTGCTTTACATCAAATGTTATCTTAAAGGGCCCGTGAGCTGAAAACAGCATCATAGGTAGGAACTTTCCATCTGTGCATGAGAATAGACAGTTGGCAATAATCACAGTCCAGATATCTGATGCCATCTGTTCCCAGTGTTGTCTTACACAGGCAACTCACAATTACACATGAACAGTCACCCAGGTTCCTCTGAGCAAAGAGAATCGGTTGTTCTCTGCGATATCATCACAATGTGCCCGGCTTTCCTCCTACCTATGCACCATCTGCTGATGGAGTTTTGTAATTTTGTGATGACCTTAACAACCAACAGAATGTGAAGTGAATGCATCTTTTTGTCGCCATGTTCGTTTGTCCTTGCATAATGAAACTAATGATTACTAATATTTTTGCTGTTGTTCCAAAGCACATCCTGTTTTCTTTGCCACTCTTGTTGTTGCATAATGAATCTGGCCACATTCTGTCACCTGAGCCTCCTTCTGTGTGCATTTTTCTTCTCATATCATTTATCCATAACTGCTGCTGAAGCCATTTGTAATGTCTGTTTGTATATTCTGGTCCTCTTACCTATGCAGACGATATCCATGAAGCCGTACATGCCGTAGCAGATTTGGAAGAGCAGGTCCTGACGCTGCCACTTGGCCGAGGGGCTCAGGGAGGACCAGATGAGCCAGGAGATGCTGGCGATGAGGAACAGGGAGCCCAGGATAATGGCCGCTATCTGCACCTTCTCAATCACCGTCAGAGAGATGGCCTGCCACTGGAAAGATAAACAGGCTCTGAATCAGTGGTGGAAGAAGCATTCAGATCCTTTATTTAAGCAGAAGTGTCAATACAACAACGTAAACATCCTCAATAAATGTCTGTGTTCAGAATCCAGGTCCAGTCGGGTCGTCCCCTCGCTCTCTCTCTCTCTCTCTCTGAGGCCTGATTTGCATATTTATCTTTTTATTTACAATTGGAAAGCTGCCTTCATATATTACCTCCATGTTGGTTCAGTCCACTGGACCACACTACACCAGGACTAATGACTGGCTTACGCTTCATGTCCCCTGAGTTCATGCTGAGCTTGGAAGATCTGCTCTTGGCGGCGTTGCACCATCCACCTGGAGCTCACTACAAGGTCTTTAAAAATTAATTTGTTGCAGCCTCTTGGTCATTTAAAGTCCACAATCTCAAACCCTTTAGTGTCTGTTTGTACTTGTTTTGATTGATTTTGTTGTTGCATTATTTATTCATTGTTTATATGTTTTTCATTGATTGTTTTTCTTTTATCTTGCTTCTTGTCACTGTAAATGATGGCTTTGCCCTTAATGATTTATGAGATTAAATATAGACACGTAGCCTTTTCATTTTTGTCCATTTTATAACCTTTTGACCTGATCTCATCCAACATGCATGAGATCATCAGCAGAAAACTCTCCTACAAATCTAACTTTTCATTTTGTCAGTTTAACAAAGCACAAAGCTTTTCGGCGTCAGCCCTCCGTGACGTCACCCGTCGGTCTGTGAGCTGCCATTTTGAATCCTCCAGTTTCTAATTTGGCCGTCGGCCATCTTGGTTTTTTGGAACCATATTTGGAGGAGAAGGTGGAGCTGAGAAGGAGTGAGGGGTGGAGCTGACCTGCTCTATCCTGATTGCTTTTTTGGTAAGAGTTAAATAAGAAGAGAGCAGAGTTCAGGATAAAAACCAAGTACAGGAGGAAACAGTAGAGTCGCCTCCGACACTGCCGACAGTGGCGAGTACGTGAGTCTACGCATCGATCCAATACCACGTCATTTAATAATAAACTTTGTAGTTTCACACCTGGATAAATAGCTAAAGAGCCCACTTCATTGTAAAAGAGGAACACGTCTAGTGTAACGCTGTGTGTTTAGGGAGCGGCCTCTAGTGGCCATAATATAAACATGGGTCTTTAACTCATTTCCTGTTTAAATTCAATAATCAACGCTGTTTCTTTTAACCACGATTCAAGTATAGTCTTAACCACATGTTTATTATTGTAACCATGACTGAATGGTCACTTTAAGCCAAACCAGGTGAGTTTTCCAGACTGAGACCATAAACTTATTAGGAAAACGTTTACTGAGCTAATAAATCAAGGGAGAAGTAGGGACATTTTCCCATAGACTTCAATACAATCTGACTTCTTTAACAACCAGTGGAGTCGCCCCCTGATGGTCATTAGAGAGAATGAAGGTTTAAGGCTCTTCAGCATTGGCTTCACTTTACAGACCCAGAGTCCAGGTCCAGTTTTTAGCAGGAACCTGAAACTGTCTATAAAAATATACAACTCTTTGGTGATAATGAGTCAAAATGTTTTTTCAAGGCTGTAAAAATATTGTTACTCTGTACATACAGAGAAAAAATAAGCAAATAAAACCATAATACAAACTATTTATATGTAAATTTCTATCAACCTTTTTGTGTTAAATCAACATGTGCCTCAGAATCTGTTTTTCTGAGCTTGTCTCTACATGGTATACACTGAATATACACATTAAAAATATGTCATACAAACAAACACACACACGGCAACGTCTCAGTAGGTTTTGAAACCATTGGCTGCCTCTGAAAAGGAGGGCAGAAGGACAGTGACGCAGAGGGAAAATGTGTCAGCACAATATGGCAAACAGTCCTGACAACACAGCGACGGCCCGAGATCTGTCTGAGCAAAGAGTGTCGGGTCTGATGGAGCAGCGCTTGTACGTGGTGATGAAAAGTTGAGTGTCAGCTTCTTTACTCCGCGTGATAGTGAGTTTAAAAATATCAACTCAAGAGCAGCGTTTGTGTTTACGTTCACCTTCACATGTTCAGCCACTATCGTCTTCTTGTTGGTGCGATGTTTATCCAGGTTGGATGTGTTTCGTAAGGAAACTGATGAGGAGACCGAGCTGAACCGAGCTGTGCTGCACTGGCCTGTTTGTAAGTGCACTCACATGTGAAGGGTGAGTCAGACTCATTTGGTTGGACTCAGTATCGGTGGCTCTTTAGTTAAACAGTAATAAGTCTGAAGTGAAGTCACGCGTTTCTCTTGTTGCAGGTTCCCGTTACCTGCAGAGGGTTCTTGGTGCTGATGGCCAGGACCTGGTACTTGAAGTAGCAGAGCTCACAGCTCCAGGAGCCCCTCTCGCTGATCCAGCGGATGAGGCAGGGCTGATGGGTGCAACGCACGGAGCCGTCGCAGCGGCAGGGGCTCAACAGCTCCCCCTGCAGGACAGACAAGGAAAACACGGAGAGATGAGTTCAGTGGAAAACAGATATAGTCACAAATGTATTCTGATCTAATCTGTGTGAATGACATGATGGATCTTTTGTTTAGAGATTTAAATTCACGTTTGTACAAAGGGACCGTATGAAAATGATTGTCGTGGGAAGCAGAGCTGGGCTTTCATTCATCAAAGACCTTTAACACATACTTTCATACTTCCTCACTAATATAGTGAATCTTCACAATTGTGTGTGTAAAGGAATACTTTGACATTTTAAATAAATGTATTTGAACACTGTCCTCTCTTGGAGACAAAGCAAATAACTGTATTTACCAAAAATGCTGAACGAATAAAGAATTTGAGGTAACGCACCTTCGAGGCCCAATGATGTGTTTATTTATATTCCAGTCACCCTCAGTATCTGAAGCAGTAAAGCAATAGAACAGCTAATAAAAGCGATGCTACATCCTTCACTGCTTCACTATATATATATATATATATAAAGAAAATATATATTGACCAGCGTGTGGCAGTGCTCAATATCACTGTTCACTATCACTGTTATTACACGACCAACCGTCATCTCCTAAAGGCAGATATTCTCCTTCAGAATCAGAATCAGTGAATAACAGATACATAACTTCATCAGGACTGAACTTTTTTTCTGCCTTGATTTCCTCAAACACAATGGACAGAACTGATTCTGCATCAATGCATGTGAGCACGTTCAGAGCATCTTTCCTCCACCGTCTCCTCGAACACTTTGAAGAGGAACATGACGTAATTTTTGGGCTAGAATCAAAGTAGAGCCTCTGCTAATGAGTGGTAGAGAGAACAAACCAGATTTGTCTCTGTAATTCGTCTGTTTCATTCAGGATTGTTGTAATTTTTTTGACTTTTTTTTGACTTTTTTTTTTTCTAGAGGGTTAAATCAGGAAAAATTATCTTTTTTCCGATCATCCCCTTCAAATAATTTTCACACAGTCCCTAAGGAACAGGTCAATGTGGCTTTTGGGTCAAATCCACGTCTGTTGGCGTATTGACCAGATCCAGGCTATCACCACCTTTCAACGTCAAACATCCATTCAGTCAGTCTTAAATTCTGATTCCACGTTTTGCTCCAGTCTTCAGCAAAATCCTCGTTTCACTTAATGGAAAAAAACCCCCCAGACTTTTGAAATGACAGCGTTGGGGAGAAAAATGTGGGTGTGAATCATTAGCAGATCAATGAATGGGCACAGCTTGATGCGAGGCCCAGTTGGCGAAGGGGCATGTAAACGCTCTGCAACAACAGCGGGAAGCGGTGAGGCTTCAAGGGCAGGCAGATGAAGGAGAGGAGAGCTGCCGAAGCCTGACGGCGATTCACACAAACTGAGTTAAACTCATCAGACCTCATAACAAACTCACCCATCTCAGCAAACACAAACAGGTCTGTGAAACATCAAACACATATTGACCACCAGATCTCTAGGTGTGTGATTTGAAAAACAAAAACTGGACTAAGACGTAAAACAGGGACCAAATTTACTGATAAAAATGTAAATTTAAAGGAACAGAGGCACTTTGGGAAATGATAACGGTTAGCTTAGCTTAGCATAAACAGGGAGAAGCAGCTAGCTCGGGTCTGTCCACCTCTGACCCTCAGTAAGTAAGATGATATCTCTTGTGTGTTTGTGTTTGTGTGGCATAAAAACATAAACTTCTGCTTTTACACTTTATTTTTTTGTATGAAATGGACAAACTAGATTTGATTAGTTAATTACTGAGTTTTTGAGATGTTGGTCAGCTGATTTCATTCCCTTTAGACAGGTTAAATGATGTAGAGATGATCCAATATAATATTTTCCTTCTTGATACTGATCCTGGCATCTGAACCAAGTACTGGTACAATACTACTGTGTAGGAAAAATTACAATTATACAATTATCAGCTGTGTAGATGTGATTGTTGTCATTATTGCTCAGGCTCAACTAAAAAATTAACAAATACATGAAGCGTATAGGATCTTTATTTTATCTCATTTGACTCCAAGTCACAGAAAATATAAAATGAAATCCTATTAGTCTTATTAGTCTTTATTAGACTTTCCAGGTTAATATTACACTATTTACTGTTAATGGATTTGTCTGAACCATCAACTGTCTTTAAACCTGGACCTCTACTCAGGGTCTGTAAAGTGAAGCCAATGCTGAAGAACCTTAAACCTTCATTCTCTCTAATGACCATCAGGGGGCGACTCCACTGGTTGTTAAAGAAGTCAGATTGTATTGAAGTCTATGGGAAAATGTCCCTACTTCTCCTTGATTTATTAGCTCAGTAAACGTTTTCCTAATGAGTTTATGGTCTCAGTCTCTAGTTTCAAGTCTTCAATACAACATGATGTTCATTTTTTAAATGATGGTCCATTTAGAGGAAAATAGACCAGAAAGCAGGGGATGGATTAGGGGGCGTGGCTAATGTGTGATTGACAGACTGTACCACCCAATCAGGATAGAGTACAGAGCAGTTCAGCTCCACCCCTCACTCCTCCTCAGCTCCACCTTCTCCTCCATATATGGTTTCTACTTGTTTCAAAAAATAATGATGGCTGACAGACAAATTACAAACTGGAGGCTTTAAACCAGTGGCTCAGACCGATGGTGACATCACGGTGGGTCGACACTTGACTCTATCAAATTAACACTAGTAGGTTAAGAGTGATGGATGTTCACAGCTGATTTCATTTAATTGGACTATATATAAAAATCTAGAAGAGTTTAACTCCCACTGTCAGTCAGTCATTTTCATTTAATTCATCAATTTTATTTAATTCACTTCAGTAAATTCAATATCTTTTACTTGCCCCTTCAGGATAAAAGTAGTGATGTAAAAATTTAGCATCAAGAGGCTTGAAAACACAAACCAGTGGGTTATAAGACTTATTGATACATCCAGCACAACTTCCTGTTTAGGCTACTGTAGGAAATCAAAGGTGTCTTTTCCCAAAGTGTCAAACTGTTCCTGTAACTCACATATGAAAGTAACAGAGTTACTTGGATTAGTCAGTGTCATGTAGTAAGTACTGAACGATAAACTATAATCCCTGACACTACTCGTTGAATTAATCACTTCACTGTAACATGTTACTAAATCAAATGTTACAGCCCAACATGGTCAGATTAACCCCCTAAAAAAACCGACCCCCGGTACCAACCAGTTCTCTGGAGCTGAAATCAAAATTGCAGAAAAACAGCATGTACCAACTCATCCTATTTGCCAGTTTCCTGGTTTCTCTGATATTTGACAGCAGGCCAGATAAAAAGAAGCAATTTGACCATGTTAACTCTGATGTCAGGGAATAATGACGGGCAATTTCCACTATTTTCTACTTGATTATTAAAGAAAATAATTATCAGATGTACTGCTGATGGAAAATAATTGCTGCTTCAGTCTTACAGTTCTCGCATGATGGAATAATACGCTGCCAGAGGTTTCCTGTGTGTTAAGTACCTGACACACAGGAAAGGATTGGAGCAATTTGATGAAACCCTTTTCAACGAGCGACGACAACACAACACAAAGGAAAACATCGAAGGTCTTCAAGCTACATGTTGACACGTTCTGTAAGACCTTAATATGGAGGATAAAGGCCCATCCTCTGCCTATTTCTAACATATCACTGATTGATCAAAGGAGAGCTGCCCTGGGGCTTGTGGGGCCCCTGATAATCCAGCCTTGGCTTCCCCTTTTGGCCTCTGTTAAGTGCCCTTTTTTTCCCTAATTTCATATTTTAGTTTTTAATATTTGGCTTCAGAAAAAGTGGCCGTAGAGTTGAGCCCTTGAAGTTGGGCACTATATCCTACTGTTGGTATATTTTTTGGGTGAAAATTATTTTACACAAAATTGATTATTCTCATTAACCAATTGCCTCATAATGCTCCACTGCTCCCCCTGCAGGTACAGACAAGGAAAACACTGCAAGATGAGTTCAGAGGAGAACGGGTAGATGCAAAACTGTTGTCTGATCTAATCTGTGTGGATGACATAAATAGATGTTATTAATTTAGAGAGATTTAAATTCTGTTGAAATAGACTGTAGGGGGGAGGAGAGCTGGGCTTTAGGTTTCCTTTGTTTTTACAACCAAGACCTTTAACACGTGTTTTCTTTGGACCCTCGCCTTGACTCACTCTCTCTCTCTAATATAGTGAACCTGCTCAACTCTTTTAAAGGAAAAGTTTGACATTTTAAAAACATTTATTTGATCAGCGTCTTCTCTCAGAAAGAAAGCAATTTACTGTTTTTCCCCAAAATACTGAACTGTTCCTTTAATCATTCATAACTAAAGAGGTTATTAGGTTAGAGGTATTGAAAATAATAAATATGTGAGTAATTTTAATGCAATTTTATGTGTGTACGTGCCTTTACTTTCCTATAAATAAATGAGAGGGGTTCCCTGTTATCTGAGCCCTCGCCCCCCTAGATGTCTGTGCACGGCCCTGGCTGACAGAAGTAGTATTAGGCTAATTTACTGTGTATTATAGTGTCATATAAGTCTGGGGTGTAGCACATTACTCACTGTTTGGGACAGAGGTTGTAGACTTCCTTTGATTGAATATAAAAGTCACAACACACAATTTACTAACTCTGAAAGGTGACATATTGGCTACAGAAATATTGGAAATCGGGTTTAATTTTGAGCAGATTAAAATCAGATGATATCTGTTTGCTTGTTTTCCCGCTTCATTTCCATCAGCGCTCAAAATGTCTCAAATGTGACTCAGAAGCCGTTCGCAGTAGCTTCCCGGAGAAGTGGCCGTTTAATCAACACAGGGTTTATGCACCAGAGAACTGCACTGACACAAATAATGCCTCATTTTTTTTCCCTGCCCGTCCACACTGCGTCGTTCCCCCCATCTGGCTCCATTGACCTTCCCACTCATAATAAAAGACTTCAAGTGTCCCACCGTATGAAAGATTGTGTTTGGCAGATGAGCCACATGCCACTCGTAAACTTTAAAATAACTTGCCTGCTGACATTATAAAGATAACACAGAGAAGGTCAGAAGTATATGAGGAACTAAATAAAAACAATATGAAAGCAAACATTTTTAAAATGTCAGGCCATCGCTGAGGTGTGTTTGTTGTGAGGAAACATTTTGAGGCTGAGATGAAAACGTTAATGTCACGATCAACTAGAACAAAATAAAAACAAAGACCTCTAAAAGCTGTGATTACGATTTGAAACCATTTACCTCAAACTGAGGCTGTTTAAGCAGAAAATGTGACACGTGTGATGACCGATCATTTTTATCGAAATGTACATCTCATCTAAAGCCAAAATCAAGAGGCGTCTTAGATGCTATATTTTAGATCCACGTGGGGCCAGAGCGATTTTCTCTGGATATATATCCAATTAAAACTATTAAGTTACATGTAATGAGATATTTTGCATTCACAGATCTTCAAAGTGTCTCCTGGGTTGATCCCAAAATAGGATCCAAACTCGTAGGCTGTGTTGTTTGATGTTCACAATAATTGATCATCCTGCTCAATATTCCACAGGACGTATATGAGTGAATTTAGCTTTAGGAAACCAAACTGAGGCTGTGAGGGTTTGTTTTTCATGCTGCTGATGACTCGTTTTAGGTGAGAACTTTGTACTGTATCTCCCAACCAACCTTAGTAAACAAACCTCGCTTTGAGCTTAATGCGCCAGAAAATGTTTGACATGAGGTAAAGTCATATAATTTACCAGACTGCTGTAATGTTACTGCATACAACAATACCAATAATAAATAAGTTGTAACTGTGTTTTTAAGCAATATTTTTACATTGGTACTTTTATTCTGAAAGGACAAGTAAACGCTATAAACGTAAGGGAATCAAATAAAATTGATTAATTGATTGAAAATAACTGAGCGACAGTGAAACTCTTTACCTGAAAAAGCACGAGACACAAAAGGTCACATTTGGAGGAGCAGCACAAAAAGGTGGCGTATTTGAATGAAGTCAGCTGTGAACATACATCACTCTTAAAATGAACCTACTGGTGACTCACTGGTCACTGGCCAAGCATCAACCCACCGTGATGTCACCCATCGGTCTGTGAGCCGCTGGTTTGAAACTTCAGTTTGAAATTTGTCATTTGTCTGTCGGCCATCTTGGTTTTTTGAAAACAGTAGAAACCATATATGGAGGAGAAGGTGGAGCTGAGGAGGAGTGAGGGGTGGAGCTGAACTGCTCTGTACTCTGTCCTGATTGGGTGGTACAGTCTGTCAATCACTCAGTAGCCACGCCCCCTAACCCATCCCCTGCTTTCTGGTCTATTTTCCCCTAAATGGACCATCATTTAAAAAATGAACATCAAGTTGTATTGAAGACTTGAAACTAGAGACTGAGACCATAAACTCATTAGGAAAACGTTTACTGAGCTAATAAATCAAGGGAGAAGTAGGGACATTTTCCCATAGACTTCAATACAATCTGACTTCTTTAACAACCAGTGGAGTCGCCCCCTGATGGTCATTAGAGAGAATGAAGGTTTAAGGCTCTTCAGCTTTGGCTTCACTTTTCAGACCCAGAGTCCAGGTCCAGGTTTAGAGACAGTCTGTGGGCGGGACCTTGAGCTGTTCAGACGACTCACAGGCAGAAACATAAATCATCACCTGTGTTTGAGCCCGCGTTCATCGTAATGAGGGAACACGTCGAGTGTAACGCTGTGTGCTTAGGGACCGTCTCCTAACGAAGATGTTTACGTTCAAGCGACGGAGCGACAGAGGCCTCTAGTGGCCATAATAATTATGACGGCAGCAAAGGAAGAAGTTAAGTAAAAAACAATAAGGTCAACGTCCACAAAACAGGTCTTTAACTCGTTTCCTGTTTAAAGCCAATTAACCACGATTAATGTCTTAACCTCATGTTTATTATTGTAACCATGACGACAACTGTCCTCTAACCTTAGTGAAATAGTCACTTTAAGCCAAACCAGGTTCATTTTCCAACCCAGTTACTTTAAAATAAATTTTTCTGTTTTTTCAATTGATTTTTTTACTGAAAGAGATTTAAGTGGATAAATTGAGCAGGAACTAAAGGAGGGAAGAATAAAATGAAAATAGAAGATTCCTCTATTGTTTATACCCATGTGTGTTTCTAACCCCAACCAAGTCGTTTTTGTGACAAAACGCTATCACATCAAACATTAGACATATGTTTCAGTGATGTGTTTTAAGTCAAAAACAAAGGATGTCGTCCCGGAAAATGCTCTAGAACATGAACAAACATTGTATTTTGTCATTTAATGCAAAGGCTTTGTGTGTTGAGGAAGAAGAAACATCTCTATCGGGCTCTGGATACACACACATCCCTTGTTTCTATTGGATTTGAAGCGTGAACGCTGCTCTGCACCTCTACACACACACAAACAAACACACTCGGCTGATCTGGCATGGGTTTGTCCCTCAAGGCCACTTCACAGAGCATGAAGGTGTTAATTTGGTGTGTCACTGCTATGACTAAGAAAACGGTCTTCCTCCACAGCCGTAACCTTTTACACAAAAATTTTTTAGAAGTGCACCCAGAGAACTCCAGACTCCAGGTCCCCGGGGGAAAAAAAAACGCTGTTGGGTGCTGCGGGAGAAAAGGGCAGGCAGGGGTGATCGCCACCACCACCTCTTCCTCCCCTTCCTCCTCCTCTTCCTCCTCCTTACTCCATCACGCTAGTATTTTCCGTGCAACCCTAACGTGGCCGACCCCTCCAGCAGACTCTGCCACGGCTTCTGTGAATCCAGCCGACGTTAAGTGGAATCAGTGGCCCAGCTACTGTACAATGGCTCACACTCTGACACCTTTGACAGACACTTAATAAGGACTCATACTCAATGCAGCCCACAGAGCAAGGTGATTATGTCTGTGGGTAATTGGCCCGCTGACAGCGACATGATCCTGGCCCCTGTTGTGACCTGCTTGAATAATGAAATAACAATAAAATGGCAAGTGTGTTCCTCCCACCCTGCACCCAAAGGGGGATGAAACACCTTCCCTTTGTATGGAGTAGAAAATTAAATGCTGTGGAGGCCAAAAAAAACTAAAACAAAAAAAACCCCATAAACCAATATGACAGTGAGGAGCTGATGTAGCAGTGGAGTCTCAGGGTTTTCCCTCAGTGCTTTGTTTGCTTGGTCTTTGTCTGTAGCTAAAAGAGGCAGCTCAGAGCCATGTTGCACGATGAGTCACCTTGCCTGAGAGCCCAAAGCCCAAAACATCAACCTATTATTACAGGAAGATGTTTGAGTGGGCAAGACAGCAACCTGGGGTCGATCCCTGTCTGTAACATCAAACGGCCTCGTATCCAAAACAAGCCCGGGCTGATTTATTCGCCGTCCTGTGGCTGCACAGTTTACTCTGTCCCACAATAGAAACTCCAAGGCAGATGTCATAAATTAGCACATGGGCTGTAATAACACTATACGCATATCCTAGTGACTCAATGGTAATATCCATCTGTGCTCCAACAGGATTTACAGTGTTTCTAATTATCCCGGGCTGCAGGACTACCTGCTGATCCAGGCGGCACAGGTTTCTGCACATCTGGTGGGACCGACATTTGGCCACAGACCAAAGAGAAGCATTACTTATTGTTTTTGTTTGAGAGCTCAGGAGGAACCAACCACCAGAGATGGAAATAGAAATATAATAAAAAAAATAAAATAAAAAATAAAAAAAAAACCCCCAAAAAAACACGGATGACAAATTCATTTAACTTGTCATTCATCATCACCGTCAACACCATTGTCTGGCCAGGAAGCGTGATCATCCACAGATCAATAGTTGATCATCCTGTTCCCTGACAAATGTGGACATGGGGGTGGGTTTGATGATGGGGGGGGCAGTTGATTAACATTTACAAAATGATTGTGACTCACACATATTCAGTCCCTCTCAGTCTATTTGTCATCCTGCAGACCTAATTGGCTAACTTTCTTTGTTGCTATGCTGGCCGGGTTTCAGATGTGTGGGAACTGCTGCCTCGCCACCACTGATGATCTTAGTTATGAAAACAGTGTTATTTAGATAACCACATCACTGGGCAGTTCATCCTTGCAGGAGATTAAAAAATAGGGACAATATTTGCCTTTGAAATCAAAAAGCAGAGGTGTGAGGATGGAGGGAACAGATGCTGGGCAGACGGTGAAATCCTCTGAGGCAAATTTGTGGGTTTGAGCTGTAAAAATAAATCTGACTCGACTGTTTTTAAATGATTGTCACAAACCTGGGCCTAATCCTAGATTGTTTTTTTTGTAAAGGAGGCGGTGGAGTGGTGGGGAAGGTGGGTGGGAGGAAGAGAGAGGGAGAGATGTAGGACAGGATGGTTGTAGTAGCTCCACTGAATCAGACCCTTTGTGATTTGCTGTGTAACAAAAAATCAAAATGGCAGATTAGAATAAAGAAGCTAGTGTGGTTGGGTAAAAAAACAAAATAAAATAAAACACAAACTTCCCACAATGCTACATTTCATGCAGGGTGGAGGTTTAAGATGGCTCTTCACAAGCAGCACCACAAAAGGCTGCGTGGAACAACAACCGTCCACCTCAGCATCGCGTTAGGAAACCGCCTGTACCTGCTCTGGGCCCTGGAAGCAGATCCGGCACTGGGGGGTCCGCAGGCTGCTGGCGGTGCTGGCCAGAGACACGGCGTCCAGGCCCACTTGCAGCTTGGGCTCCTTGTCCTCAAACGCCAGGCTCCGGGGCCGCGGGTCGCTGCCGTAGTACTCCTCCTCGTCATCCCGGGAATGGCAGTCGACGAAAGGCGGCCAACCGCAGCCGCCCATCCCCAGACCCCGCATGGTGGTGGACCGTCTATCTGTGTCTGAGCCGGACTGTCTCGAATCGGATCGCATAAACACCAGGACTTTCAGTTCATTGAAAAACATGCGGATCCGATACTTGAACATGTTTGGACACATAAAGAATCCGCCAGACTGGAATAAATAAATGAAGTGTTTTTGTCTCCTTCCTCTCTATTATTATTATTATTATTATTATTATTATTGTTATTATTGTTATTCATACACCTGCTGTGTTCATTTTCATTGGCTATTTTCTGTAATAACACAACTACTAATTGGGGATCCAGAGAAATGAAGGCTCTGGCCCCACTGATGGCATGTGTGTGTGTGTGTGTGTGTGTGTGTGTGTGTCTAAGCCAATGCGGATGAAAGATTTTCCCTTTCAGCTGGCCGACACACTCTTTCAATATTCATCACTCCAACAACTCTGTCTTATAGATGCATCTATCTTCCATCTCTACCTCCCCCCTCTCCGTCTCCTCCAGAAAAAAGAAAATCATTTACAACTTGTACACTTGTTTTCTCATTTCCCGATGCATTTCTGTTCTGTTCTTTTCTTTTCTTCTGCTCTCAACGACACCTATGATGATGTTGTTGTTGGGTTTTTTTTTTCCCTCACTGGGCTTGCAGCTAAAAAAAAAGAGAGAGAGAGAAAGAAATAGCCTACATGTTTTGCTACCCGAAGCAGAAGACCGCGAGAGAGTGGACGAGTGGAGGAGAGAGCAGCACAGAGCCAGGAAACAGAGGATGGGATGTAAAATACAACGACATGCCATCCACACAGTCACATCTGGGACTCTGCTCAAGAATCATAATCCAAAAAGAAACAAGGAAAAAGGCGCAGAAGATGAAGTGGAAGTTTGATTTGGATGCTCAGGCTATAAAAAAAAAAGTCTATTATCTTCTTCTTCTTTTTTTTTGTCCCTCACTGTAACATCCCGAGCGTCAGATCATGGTCCCGTTTTTTTTTTTTTCCTGCCCTTCCTCTATTTCATCTCCTCTGTGTGAAGCCTCTGGTTGATCCACGAAGAATCCGCGTCCAGCCCGTGGAGATCAAACACACGATCCTTCCCATTTGCATCTTTTTTTTTTTTCTTGTTGTTTTTCTTGTTGTGTATTGTTGTTTTTTTTTTTTTTTTTTTACCTCCCTTCAGAAGCCTATAGCTGCAAACATGGCAACACAAAAACAGCCGAGAGCCCCATGTTTCTCCGTCTCCGCTCGATGTCCATCAGCGTTTCACTGCGAGCCAGAAAAAATGAAAGAATACGGGCTGAAAATGTCACAGAGGCGGGATAATAAAGGCGAGAAAGAAGGTGAAGACGCATGAAGACGTCTCCGCATCCGGGAGCAATTACACAGCAGTAACAGCATCGATTATTGGATCAGATAGATGGTGGTGGTGAAACTGCTGGCGCTGGTTTCCCTCCTCGAAATGGTCGGTTTGGAGATTGAACCAACGCAGCAGCCACTTCCGGAATAGACAGGAGGAGGAGAAGAAGAAGAAGAAGAGGCACACAAAACAAATTAAAAACAACAACAACAACAACAACCTATGACTGTGAGCCTGTAAACAAGTCGCTATTTTCCCCTCCGGTCCTCCATCCGCCCGCCTCCCGGTGGATGCTGCGCCTCTCCCCGCTGCGCAGGGACCGAGCTCCGGCTGCTCGATGACGGACCGGGCGCCGCTGTCCAAGGTGCTGATCTCCCGCTGCCGACGTGACGTGACGGCTGCGGCCGCAGGCGCGTGGGGCGCGTGGGGCGCGTGGGGCGCGTGGAGCCCGCGAAGTACGAACTGGACCCGGACCTTTCTGCTCGTGCATCCGTGGAGGGAAATCTCCGCAAGATGCGCGTGAGAGCAGGTGGGTCTGACATTTAGAGGAGGAAGAGGCGCGAGGGGTTATTTCCGGAAGTAGAAGCACCGATATAATAACGTGAAAAACTGTCGGTTACAGTTTGAATTCAGTAAAGTTTTAAAACATGATTCACGTTAATTCACATACACACAGTCACGGTTGTAACTCAGCTGTTTAATGGACTCTCCACCAGAACAACTGTGTTGCAGAAACAAATAATAATAATAATCTTTCCTCTCCCATTCATCATCTCATGACCCTCAGATTCAGGCGACCTAAGCCTGGAAACTATCACTGCTCCTCTGTTTAACTAAAACTGAACTAAACCCAGTCAGAGGCTCCGGTTTCCTTCAGCCTCTGATACTTAAAGTGCATTTTTCTGCAGCTTCTAGTGGAGCTGTTTCTGATCCTCAGCCTTTCCTCACTGATATGTGGCACAAACACAAAACACCTCAAGTTCACAACAAAGTGCTTCTTCCCTCCTGAGTCAACACAGACTGAACATTATAACCTTTATGAAGGAGGATTTAATGCAGGGCTCAGATCAGATTTAGCTCCGTGCAAAGAAACTACGTAGATCGACTGAAGGACCTAAGAACAGTGCAGAGGTAACTGGACTTTACTGGAGTGTTTCTCTCTTTCTCCACGTTCAGAGGGAAATATTCTACTTTTTAGGCCATGTTTGTTTTTTATTCAGTGACTTTAGGTTTTATATTTTGGATTTTGCTGTTGTGTCCACACCTTAATCATCTATAACGTTAAAGTGCCACTGACACATTGATACATGAACAATATTGATCCTCCACATATTGATTACTTTTGCTTTTAACACTGATACTTCTGTATTTTTCATTCAGTAAACCTTTGAAATCTGGACTTTTACTTGTAGGCAGTCTCCCACCACTGGATACGGATCCATCCATTATATATACTGCTTCAGGGGGGCGGGGGCCTCCCAGGTTACGGGGTCCACCCTGGACAGGTCTCCAGTCTGGGAGAAAGCCAGAGCAGCCTGGGTTCAAGCCCCTGTTCCTCTCTAATGAACCTGTCCAGCTGCTTCGTTGTAAGTTGTTGTTCACATACACAGAGTTTCAGTCTAGAATGAAGTTGAAAACTTGTTCTCTGCTCTAAATGTCACCGTGTAGTGACTGAGGTTGGGCTGGACTCTCCGCCCTGACTCCCTCACTGTCAGGCCCTGATTTATAACCCGGTCGTCTTTGTTCTGGTCCTCGTCCTCCACCCCGTCGCTCTAAACCTCCAAGTCTTCCTCTTCCTCTCGCTCTCGCTGCGTCCATGTTTCCAAAGTTGTCACAGAAGCTCATCTGAGGTCGGTGTGTTGCACTAAGGCTCCGACTGATTGTCGTTCAAGTCTTTTTAGGTCTGAATGTGAGAAAATGGAAAATCCAGGTGTGATGAGCAGCTTGAAAAAGTGTTTTCTCAATGATTTTGTGATTGAAGCCTCGAACAAAGTGTCTCAAGAAAGAAAGAAGTGTGTAGTGTTTTTGAAAGTGCGCGTTGTAGAATTGACTTTCAGTTCCTTTGTTTACTTTTGTGATCAGGCCGTTAAACAAAGGAACCAAAAGTACAGATACATTTTCAGTTCTTCACTTTGTTTTCAATTTTACAACACACTTGCAAACACGTTGTGTTTTTTTACACCATATTCACAGTCCAGTGTCGACACCTTGTGTTACAGTCCTGGACTTTAACGAAGCTGCAGCTGTAAAATCAACGTGAGCTGAATATTTGAAGGTTTTATGTCACGTTTAAAAAGACATACAAGGTTCATTTTTTTCATCACTGATGTTTTTGAGGGTGATGCAGGCTCTGTGTTTGAACCCCAGGCCTTTCTGTGTGCAGATACACGTTCTGCCTGTGCCCGTGTGGGTTCCCTCCAGGTCCTCCAGCTTCCTCCCACAGTCCAGAGTCATACAGGTTCATTGGTGACTCTGAGCCTGGATGGTTGCTTGTCTCTATATGTGGCCTGTGACGGACTGTTGACGGGTCCAGGCTTTCACTCACTTTGTTAACTGAGCGGAGACGACAAAACACAGAACAAGCAAACAAGACCAGACTGTGCAACATCATCTCTGAATGCTGAATATGAGTCGAGTGGCCGTAGTTCACAATAAATAAGATGTAGATATCATCAAAGAGTAAAATATACAGAAACATCTATGTGTCTGTTCCTCTACATGTTGCAGAGAAACAGTGATTTTGTTCGGGGCCAAAACTCCATTAAAGTCTTGATGTCACCTGTTTTACACATTAAATCTTTCCATGCGCCGAAAACAAGATTTCCAGTGACGTACGATGATGCTACATCCAGTAACCAGATGAAACCACAACCTGTTTTGACAGTTTGAAATAATGTGGCAAAGCCTCAAATAAGATATACAGAGATCAAAAGACGGCAGTGTGCTGCATGGCGTTCATCAGTGTGTCGTCGCTGTTATGAAAGAGCCGTTCAAATGGTGCATGTGTGTATCATTTGTTCTTTTTGAAAAAGGGTTGACAGCTTTTGATTGGAAAATTTCATTTTGAGACAGAAGTGAGACGTTTAGCTCCAAGTGTTTTGTCTTGTTTGGTTTGTGTGTCGAGTTTTGACACAAAATTCTGCAACAAGTGCAACAGCAATCGCAGAGAAAACGTAATCACATTCACATCCAGCGTTTGGAGATGTTTTCAAATCAATCACTCCATCTGCCTACAAGTAAAAGTCCGGATTTCAAAGGTTTACTGAATGAAAAATACAGAAGTATCAGTGTTAAAAGCAAAAGTAATCAATATGTGGAGGATCAATATTGTTCATGTATCAATGTGTCAGTGGCACTTTAACGTTATAGATGATTAAGGTGTGGACACAACAGCAAAATCCAAAATATAAAACCTAAAGTCACTGAATAAAAAACAAACATGGCCTAAAAAGTAGAATATTTCCCTCTGAACGTGGAGAAAGAGAGAAACACTCCAGTAAAGTCCAGTTACCTCTGCACTGTTCTTAGGTCCTTCAGTCGATCTACGTAGTTTCTTTGCACGGAGCTAAATCTGATCTGAGCCCTGCATTAAATCCTCCTTCATAAAGGTTATAATGTTCAGTCTGTGTTGACTCAGGAGGGAAGAAGCACTTTGTTGTGAACTTGAGGTGTTTTGTGTTTGTGCCACATATCAGTGAGGAAAGGCTGAGGATCAGAAACAGCTCCACTAGAAGCTGCAGAAAAATGCACTTTAAGTATCAGAGGCTGAAGGAAACCGGAGCCTCTGACTGGGTTTAGTTCAGTTTTAGTTAAACAGAGGAGCAGTGATAGTTTCCAGGCTTAGGTCGCCTGAATCTGAGGGTCATGAGATGATGAATGGGAGAGGAAAGATTATTATTATTATTTGTTTCTGCAACACAGTTGTTCTGGTGGAGAGTCCATTAAACAGCTGAGTTACAACCTTAAAGGAGTAGTTTGGTAATTTGGGAAATGTGCTTATTTGCATCCTAGCTGAGAGTAAAAGATAAAACAGTTGCTCCCATGATAACTTTCCAGAATTTAACTATCCTTCCTCAGAGGCTTCGTAAACTCCCTGCAGCATTTTGGTGCCTGAAAAACCAAATTTGCAGGAAAACATTAACTGATACTGATCGTGTCCCGAACATAGACTGTTGATACAAATGGATAAAGACTCTCTCCAATGACCATCAGGGGGCGACTCCACCGGTTGTTAAAGAAGTCAGATTGTATTGAAGTCTATGGGAAAATGTCCCTACTTCTCCCTTGATTTATTAGCTCAGTAAACGTTTTCCTAATGAGTTTATGGTCTCAGTCTCTAGTTTCAAGTCTTCAATACAACATGATGTTCATGTTTTAAATGATGGTCCATTTAGAGGAAAATAGACCATAAAGCAGGGGATGGATTAGGGGGCGTGGCTACTGAGTGATTGACAGACTGTACCACCCAATCAGGATAGAGTACATAGCAGGTCAGCTCCACCCCTCACTCCTCCTCAGCTCCACCTTCTCCTCCAAATATGGTTTTATACTGGTTTCAAAAAACCAAGATGGCCGACAGACAAATGACAAACTTCAAACCAGCAGCTCAGACCGATGGTGACGTCACGGTGGTTTGACGCTTGGTCCCTTGCAATAAATATCAAAAGTGTTTTGTGTTGTAATTTTGTACCAACCGGTTTGTTTTACTCATTTTTCAGCAGATAGATGCCAGAAACTACATGACAGCATCCCAGTGTCTTGCTCAAAGGCGCCGCAGAAGGACGGCTGGCTGCTCACAGTTAGGCTTGAACACAGGTCTTCTATAGGGGCCTCATCGAGCCGATCAGGCATCTGCCCTAATGTGACAGATCCACATTAAGCTCAGTTTCATCGTTAACGTCATAAAATTTAATGCTTCCACTATTAGTTACATTCATTAAAACATGGTGGGCCACTAACTCAGCTTTAGTGCCTCATCAATGTTACTTCACATAAAGATGACCCACACAGTAAGGTGCAGATTTATATTCAAGATAAAGAAGTATTGTACAAGTACTGCACAGTTCTTAAGTCCTACCTGAGTATTTCCTTTTAAGCAGCTTTATTCTTCGACTCCACTTAATTTAATAGCCTCAGTTATTAATTGATTAAAATTTTAAATGCAAAAGCTTTAACTTTAACCCAGCTTTACTTTAGATATAGTATGGTGTTGGTTGCTCTATTTGTACAGGTACAGGAGATCAGGGGCCAGTGTGGGCCCTAAGGCAAGGCCCTTCACACTACCTGCCTCCCTCATACCTCATGAGTGCAAAGGTCACACCAGCTCTCACGTCACCTGAAGAAGCTCAAGCGCTGAGAGAAGAGACAGAAAAGATGTGGAAAGTGACGGCAACACTGGCCCCTGTGGTGATGGGAACACTGGGGGCTGTGGCCCCCAAACTGGGAGAGTGGCTCCAACAGATGCTTCTATGCAGTGTAGACGCCTTCTGTTGTGAACTGGCACCGTGTAAATAAAAACTGACTTGAGTAGCTGCAATTTACTCTCCCAGTGCTCATTTAAACACGATTTGGAGCAGAACCTTAAAGTAGTTTTACTGGTTTTATAGTCTTTGTTTTATTGGTAGTACTGGATCAGTACTGGATCAGTACTGGATCAGTACTTGGTGTCAGCAGAGACCCAGACTTAAATTATAGAGGGAAGATATTCAGATCGATGCATCCATCAGTCATTACTCAAGCGACTGTGCTGACACTGCTCCTGTAATACACAACGACATCAGTGCAGCTGAAATATCTGCACAAAACCTCCAACACGCCGTCGTCTCTGCCGCTGTAAAACAACGCTGCAAGCAGCAGAGGAGGAAACTGTCTCAGCGCCGTTTATCAGGGAGGCGAGACAGGGTAATTAGGGAAACATCAGAGACAAAGGTCCAGAGGTCACTTTAATCTGCGGTTTACAGAGAAGAAGCCGTCTCGTTGCTTCTCTGTCTCACCCGCTCCCTTTCTCACACTCTGCTTCCTCCACCACAGCAACACTTCCCACAAAATCCCCTGTCACATTGATCTTGATTGATTTTTCACACTCTGCTTGTTACAGATATGGATTTATTTTAAGTATAACACTTGATTTGAGATGCAGTCCCATACCTCAGCTATCATAGCATGTATATATATATATATATATATATATACACACACACACACGACTATGAATGTTGCTGCGCTCTATTGTTTGAAAAAGAAAGCGGTCATGAGAGTGGCCTACCTGTTTGTTTATAGACATTTGACCACTGTCACAGCAGAGCACTGGGTTCAGTCTGGTCATATTGTTCTATGACAAACCTCAGACGATCACTGGCATAAAAAGACACAGGAATAAACTGTTCTGTAGGAGCACGTAATGTATGATTACATGGTGGTTCATTGTGTGGGAGGGTTATTTTTATGATGATGCCGTGTCGGGGGAGGGTTGGTGGTAAATGCTAATGAGGTGTTCATTTAAAAAAAAAAAAGAAAATTCTGGTGATAATGGTGTTGGTATCCAATGGAAAGAACATCCTGATTTTTTTTCCCCCCATAGATTTATAAGCTGCAGATTTCATGTCTGCTCAGCGGGAACTCACATTTATGTTTAATGTACTGTAAACCTGGATTTTTTTCACCTCCTCCTCTCGCTTTCTTCCTCCAGTACATCCAACTCCTTTTCAAGACTTCTTCCTCTTCCACATCATCTCCAGCTCTGGTTCCTGTTTGTCTGATGTACCCACACAGCCCTGTCAGAGGAGACCAAGTATCGCTTCAATGACACCACCCGCCGCGATCTAAATATGTTCTTTTTGAATGGATTCAAACTGTATGTTACACAGAAATGAGTTGTGTTACAACACCTTTTTTCATACAGCTGAACTGCCGATGTCTAGACTGTTTTATATTATATTTCATTTAGTTGTCTGTTTCAATCATTCATTCATTACCTACTTCAAATTTGTGTCTATTACTTTTAGATGTTTCAACCAGGTATCTAATGGTTTCCTCATTATTTTCAGCCTTCCACTGTGACCTGGTTTAATTATATAGGCTATTAACTGTTTATCTATTATTTTATGAATCCTGTTTCTTAAACAATGAACCATTATTTTCAGATATACTAACTATATCCACACATCATTAGTAAACTATATTCACTGTTACTAATGGCTAAGTATGTGGACCCTATTTTTAACTGTTAATCCATTACTCTCTTACTTCCACCAAACAATTTTACTGTTTATCCATGAGGCTACTTATTATTATTTACTTCAACTGTTTATCCATTTTTTAGGCAAGTTCATTAATGTTAACTGTTTATCTGGTCTATAACTGTAGGTACCTATTTCAACTGTTTATCCATTGTCTATTTGAACTGCATACATCACTTATCTACTTCAACTGTAACATACTGTTCAATAATCTTGGCTAATATTAATCCGTCACTTTCATTTGAACCATTTATCCATAATAAAGCTAATTATCGGCGCTGTTTTATCCATTTTAGTTAATAATAGAGACAGTTTAACATTAAAGACATTACTTTTAGCTAATTATCTGATTCATTTTTAGATAAATACTTTAACAGTTAAGGCACCATATTTAGATAATTATGTAAACTATCTGAATGGTTTATCAATTTCAGCAACATATGTTAAGTGTTTAGCCGTTATCTACCTTTAGCTAATTATCTGAACTGTTCATTTTCCTACACATATTGTAAGAAGGCGACAACAAAAAACTTCATTAACCAGCAGCTTCCTGGTTAGTTTAACTAATTATTTTCACACAAAACCTGTGATCAGTTTATAAAATATGATGCATAATTATGATTAATCAATACAAAGCCATGAGCTGAACATCAATCATCAATGACAATGATCCAATTATGTAACGACGACAGAACCCATTCAAGACTTACTGTATCTTATACTGTCATTGCCTTTTATTTACTTTACTTCCTCTGCTAAGAAGAAATTATTTTAATCAGAAAAAAAAAAACAGATAATCTGGGGATTTCAACCCTCGAGGGGGGAGAGATATTAAAAAATGTGTTTTTCAAATTAAATTATTAATGTGAAATACCACTTTAAGACCTGGACCCTGCCTGCGTCACCTGTACTGCTCTTCCATCTGAGGCCTGACAACATGCATCTCTGCTCTGCTTCATTATTGATAGGCCATATTGACCTGTTTGTCTCCCCACCCTGATGAGAATGATTTACCTTCCTGTTTGTCCTTGCAGAGCTGTGAGAAGAATCTGGATCCAGATACAGACCCATTAAAACCACATGGGTTTATCCTCAGTGATCCTGTTCCAGCATCAGGGGAAACTCCCACTATTGATGTGTTGGATGCAGCTGGACATAACTGTGTAAAAAAAAAAAAAAAAAAACAACACATATCCTGTTCCTGTGAGGGAACTGATGATTAGCACACATCAAAAAAGGGGAAACTTAGGTCATTTACTGAAGGAGGCACTTGAGCTTTAATGGAGTATCTCTACAGTTCATTATACTTCAGTGGTCCTCAAACTTTTTCACATCGAGGACTTCAACACTAATTCAACCACAGAAACCCATTTAATAAGATTTTATCCCAGCTTCCAACCATCTGATAAGATTTTTGCTTTTTATTACGGAAACTGTTTGACCAAAACAATCATAAATTCTTTCACTGTTACTTGTGGATGGAATCATAGGGAAAATAAACCTTCTCCTTTTTGCTGAGCCTGATCCTCAATGATCCCCCAAAAAATACTAGATAGAAATTTCAGTTGAGAATCAATGTGTTCAATATTTCATCAAAAGCCCAAGGTTTGAAAAAAGTCTAAAAAAATTTACACAAATTTGTGTCACAAAGTGTTTTATTGCACTTTCGCCCTTATTTTACTTAATTATTCTATAAATATATTTCATTAAAATCCCTGGTTACAAAAAAGACCAGACAATAAATGAAAATGTGTTTTTCATACCTTTGTTTTTTTCTTCTTCCATTATTGATCTCTCTCTCTTGAAGGGGCTTGATCCCCACATTAAAACCACTGGAATAAACTACATGTAAGGTAATTACAAATAGCTCCACCTCGACTAAAAGACTAAAGACTAAAACACTCTGTAAACAAAGACTAAATGTCAATAATGCAGATAATTATTCAACTACTTCGAGACAAAATAACTCCACATCAAAAAATAAATAAAAATAACACTAAAGTTTACTGAAGTACATTCCCCTGACATTTACTATTATTCATTATTTGAAAATGGTTTATTGGGTTTATATTTAACTTTGTCATTTTTGGAAAAGCAAGCAGCATAAAAAAAGCAAAATGGAATTTCCCAGGAAGCTTTTTAAAGCAGGACTTTGACTAGTAACAGAGTATTTTTACAGCATAGGGTTGGTTTTTGTATTTAAGACAAATATCTGAATAATCCACTGGAAATATTACTAAAATAGGAAACAATTTCTTGGCCCCCAGTGGCCACTGAATGCTGCCTCATCCTGCCCCATGCTGAAAAGGTATATATAATTAGTTGTGCCTATAGGACACACCCTTTAAAATCCATTCACGACAGTACTGTGGTGTGATGGACCAAATGCTTTAAGATCCTGTCTTCGTGTGCTTGCAGAGCCCATTGCTATATCTGTAAGAGGACAGATGGCCATCCCTGTTGGTGCGATTCTCCACAGCTTCTCCGAGCTAATACACCCGGCATATGGACACGCATCACAGGGTGGGGACTGGCATCGGGCCCTCAGGAGAGCACGCTGACAGGACAGGGGATGTGATGTGTGGTGCAGTTTCCAAAACGCTGGTCCCCAGCCACCGGAAACGCTCAAGACCCAAAGCCCTGACCAGGCACATTTCACTTACATAAATGTTCCTGCGTCTCAGGAAAATGAACCTGCAGGTGCTCCCTGGCAGGGTGTATCTAACGGCAGAGATTAGGTCACGCCTTTCGTGATGGGGGGGGGGGGCGATGGCGACAGTCTGCCATGGGCCATTAGGACGAGGGCAGAGGAGCAGTTTATCCTCATTTAGGATAACCTTGGTTGAAAGGTATCAAGATAATTTCCTCGTGCGTTCTCACTATTCCCCTATCAGAGTGTTGAGCTCTCCTCCTGCTCTCCCCTCACTGCCCTACACCCACCCCCACATTACTGGAGCCATCCCAGCCGAAGGGATTAATGGCCTTCTGAAGGAATATCACAGAGAATCAAAACCTACTGCCTGGGTAGATTAATTTTACAGCTGCCACCTTAATGTTATCCACCTTCAACTCGGATGCAATCAATCTGTGCGACAACAGTCAGTGAAAAAACAGCAACTCGGTACGAATCCCCTGCTCGTGTCGAGGTATTTGCTCATGTCAGAGCAGAGCTGGAATAACGCTGAGTGGTTGGCAGCTGCAGACGCGGCACTGCCACCATGTGGTGGACGGTCTACAGCATTTCTGCAGGCTTCAAGTTAAAGACACAAAGTACATTCGTACATTTTGTAAACATCCTACATATTTTATTGTCTTTTATCTTTTTAAAGTATTTGATACAGACATTTTGCAGTCTTTTCTTTGCGCTGTTCATTTTGCTGCGATAATTGTGACACTCATAAAGGATTATCTTTACTTTATGACAGATATCAAGTAAAACCACTAAGGATGATGAACCAAAGACTTATTCAACTGCAATGTGATATAATTGTGGATTTATTTCACATTTCTTTTCATTATTTCATGGCATATTTGTATATAATCATTTAATCTTGCATTGGACTTGGATAAGCATCAGAAAACAGAACAAATGAAACAAAACTGCACTTTGAAAAAATTACAAACTGTAAGTATTTGTTTTAAGTTATGTTTACTTAATATCTACTTGTTGAATTCACTTAAAATTCAGTTGTGTTTATAAAGTTGTCTCATTTAAAAAAAAAAAAATCAGTGAAAACAGTAACTTGCTGTTTTGTAGTTAGTAATAAATATTACTGGCTGCTTCAAGCTAGAAAAAACATGAATGAAATTAAAGACTTGTTAATGGCCTCCTAAGGGCTTTTTTTGATCTGGCAATGTGTCATTTTTTTAAAAAAATGTTTGCTTCAAAATGAGCTGATAATTTTACCTCAGAATGAGGTTGAACATTAACAATGTCATTACACCATGAAAGGTGTGTTTTTGAAGAAATTATTTAAACAATGACTCGAGGGAAACGGGTCCCAATTTGAGGTTTTATTATTTGGAAAATTAAGTCTCAAAAATTCAAGATACATTTGAATAACGAGTGCACACGAATTCAAAGTGAGGTGTAATATATGGCAATAACGTTAAGATCTGTCAAAATGCTTGTTTACGTCAGCGATAAATCCAAAACCAGCAGCAGGAAATCCAGACCAGCGAAGTCGACAGGTTCAAGTAAGACATGTAATTACAGGTTGTGTTAGTCCTTCAAGTTAAAAGCAATTGAAATGAGAAAAAAAAAACAAAAAACAAAAACCACATCTTATATAGAGAATTAATGAGCAGTGATTTATCAACAGGATAAATCAAACATCAAGCAAGGCATTAAAAAGGATATCATAAAAACTATAATATAACTTTAACCTAATGTGCATCATCAACACTGACTTAAATAAATCCTGAAAATATTTAACAAGTCTGTACAAAGTATTTAACACTGATGAACGAAAAAGAGCTGATGGCAGCGGAGGACACGGTTATTAATGGTTTCAAAATATTAAAAAGAAAAAGAATTGCAAACAAGTTTGTTTGTTTTTTTTTTTTTTTTTTTTTACAATTAACACTTTAAAAACAAAAATCGCAATAAGCAGTTTTGGCCAGATTCACCCAATGATTTCAGATCAAACATCACATACCCATTTAATGCAATTTTTTTTTTTTTTTTTTTGGATATTTTTGTGATTTCTTCCAGTTACACAGGAGGTAATGATACATACCTGAATCCACTTTTATTTTAGTTTTTTTTTTTTTTTTTACTACCAGAGTCTATTCTAAGCAACATCACTGTGCGACACAAAGGAACATGTTAAATACAGGAGTGGGTGAATTATTGTGGCCTTCAAAGACCTCAACTATGCAGGCAAACCTCCAACCTCCGGAGGAGACACATGGCAAACCCACTGAGGATGACTGCTGTGAACTACAGTATTTAAAGAGTATGTACAAACATCAAGGCTGCAGTCCATTGGCATCCTAATATCTCTGACTGTTAAAAGTTTAGCTGGCTCAGTTACAGTTCATAAATATTTGAACCCGAATGACAACTACGTTACCTAAAATCTATTCTTACATCCTAAACCTGATCGATCCTCTGACGTTTGTGGCATTTTTTTCTGGAAAAAAAAAAAAAAAAGAAAGAAAAGAAAAGACACTCACATTTCCCAAACTGCTCTCATCTCTCATCACACTGAACATGTTTGGGTTGACAGTTTTCACACGTCACTGACCAGAGGAATATATGCGTCGTTAAGTGGCGACAAGAGGGAAAATTTCAAGGTGCATATACGTTTTCTGTTGGACGCCGCACAGTCATTTGGTTGGTGTGTGCGTGCGTGCGTGCGTGCGAGGAATGAAATCAGCGAAGAGGCCGTTGGACTGTGCAGGCGCAGGACACATGCAGAGATGTCTCATTGCTTGTTACATAGTTGGTAAACTAGCAGGCTGCAGTCAGGAAATCTGGCACTCAAATCAAGGCTGGGTCGCCATACCAACAAGTCGCACTTCTTGGTATTACAAGTCATCCTTTCATACATAAGCATCCAGGTCTTCCAGCTTCAGCTCTGGGCAAAGAAAGGATCTGAACGGGTGACAGGTTGGAGTTTCTCAGGTGAAGGTGTGTGTGTGTGTGTGTGTGTTTTGTTTGCCAGTGTTTGTCGGGTGCTGCGTGCGCTCGTCCATTCTCTGTGTGTTGTAGTTGTGGTTGGTGCGGCTCCGTGTCGTATGCCTGAGTGTCTGCCTCTAGATGTGCATTATTCTGTGTGTACCAGTGTGTCTGAAACGGCCTGTACGGCACCGCACCGCCTACGTGGGACAGACTATAGGAAAGCACTTGGGTTTGCTCGAGGATCCTTCTGGTTTCGGTAGCGCACAGCGAGCCACACCCCGAGGATCTGTGAGTGTGAAGGATTACACAGGTTAGACAGGGTTCACTGTTGAGATGCTGTTGAGGGGCGGGAATCTTTGGGAATATTGTGATTTGATTCAAGTTTGATTGTTGATGATGCTCCGACTGATCGGCTGCCGACCACTATCAGCTAATTTTCATTAAAAATACGTGTTTGATTGGAAATAATGCTTCTAGTCACCGATCACCTGTGATTAATCCACTTCATGCTGCAGTGTCGTCTCATCTTCCACCAAAACAACATGTCGGCTTTGGGGAACTTTCACAAAGTGTGAGAGACTGAAAAAGGCTGGTAAACCCAGTTTTCTTTAAAATCATCACTAACTGGTCCTGACAGAGTTAAACTAATACAGTAAAGAGTGAGAAAACACAGTTTTATAAAATGTAACCATTAATTTAGAAGAAAATCTCTAGTCTTCCGTCTTACTGGTCCTTCACTGACCAACATCACAAGTTAAATATGTTTTACAGAAACAAGCTGTTTCACTTATTCTGGACGAAGAGAAAAGAAAAAACTGCTCTGGTTCTAATTTTATAGGAGAAGAGGAAAACGGTGTTAAACAGCGATGCACAGAGTGAAGACGACGGTAAAGAAAGTTCTCAGTGTCTCAGACTGATTACATGCCTCCACAGCCTCTCATTCAGTAATGAGATCTTTGTGATCAGAGATCATCCCATTAACACCTTCGGGACGATATCTGTCCTGTTTTCCTATTATTAGAGTAACTTCTCATTATTTGTTGTATTAACTTCTTTTAGTATAACCACATAAAAGTGATGCCACCAATGTCCACACACAGACAGACAGACAGTCTCGTAAATGTAGATGCTGCAGTGATTTAACAGAGCAGAGATCAACAGACAGGACAAGTCACCTTATTCAGTTTCTTGTCTGATACTTGTCGTGGTTGAAACTCGTCAATTTCACAGTCAAACTATGGACACGCTCAACGAGTGAAATTCAACCATAATACAAACTCTTCATCACAGAAACCTATGGCCTTTGTGTCAAGTATAAATGCAGCTAAAGCCTGTGTGCGTCATATTGTCCGAGTGGTTTCTGCCTTTTTATCATTTACATCAGGCAAAAATCTGCAATTCAGAATCATACAAGGAAATAATCACACGTCTAACACTGCATTTACTTACTACTACCAGGTGTGTTAGTGTGGGTGGAGATCGTAGTAGTGTGGCTGTGGCCTTGCTATGCTCCTTTACACTAAACTCAGACCTTTCAGACTTGTGATTAAATGGGTGAAGATATTGTGTTTGAGGGCCGGACGCTCACCTCTGTGAAGCTGAAGAAGAGTCCGACGCCTCCGAGGATCTTCAGAACCTCTGTTGCATGATTCAGCATCTTATCCCCACAGCTGAAACACACACTTTCCCTTTTGCATATCTGGAGTGAAGGACAAAAAGAAAAAGAGGAGAAGACCTTTAGTCTTGAGCCAGGGCAGTATTAGCTACCACAGTCTATTCTGAGAGCTACAGGACGTGGCCGACTTCTAACTGATTCTGCTTGAGGGAAACACTGTGCAACTGGACGTACGGTGCAAAACTGCAACATCTGTCTATTATCTTTAAAGTTTTATTCAACCCTCTTAAAGCCCACGGACACATGAGGGTCAAAATATCACCCTGTGTTTAAAGGAGTATTGTTCTGTGATGGTTCGAAAAAAAAAAAAAAAAAAAGTTTTATGAAAAAAGCCTTATTGTGGGTCTAAGAGATTTAAAGACCATGTAATCTGAACAGGAACAGAAGAGACACACAGGCAGTGTGTCCCTGTGCTGTTAAAGCAGGTTTTCCAGTGTTTTTCTTTCCCAGTGGATGTTAATGATGAAAGTGTCATCATGACTTTTTCAGACTTACAGCTGGACAGTTCTGCACATCCTGCTCAAACTGTGTCCAGCTGTTGGTCACATTGAGCAGCCCACAGCAGTTGAGCTGGCTCTCCAGGTCTGTCTTGGTCTTGTTTTCCAGTATCCTCCAAGCAGAGTTCAGAAGTGCCTCCTGGAAAAGGCAGGGGACAATAAATCAGGATACATTAAAGCATTTATTAATTGAAACTTAGGACTTATGTGATGTGATGCAGCATGAGAAACTTTACTCACTTGCTGCCCGCGGTTCATTGCCAAACAGGAACAGGAAACTCCAAATTGGAAGAGGAAGACGATGAAGAGAATCACCATGTACTGGGAGCAGGAGGTCAAAGAAACAACAGCATAAAAGGCAAAAGTGCATTTTCAAATCTGTTACCATCCTTTCATATTTCATCACAACTTACAGCTGAGCAACGCAGCAAAAGTATCATCACAATAACTTAGTCATAATGATTGATATGTGTAATTATCAATAAATATCTAATACCACTGATGAAAGGAAAGTGAACCTGTTTGCTGGACATTGAGTGTAAACATTTTTCATTCTTTTAATTTAAAATTTCAAAATGATCATTTAATTCTGAGTCAGTAACTTCACGCTCTCGACCAACATGGCGTAACATTCACACCTAAACAGGATAAAAGCGACAATGCTTTTAAATCAACGTTACGCAAAAGATCAACACGGGAGAGAAGGCAACAAAGACAACATCAAACAGGAGGTGTGTCACTTCAACCTCCTTACAAAAATAAGGTCAGTGCTACTCTGACTAATGGATAACTGAGCTGCCCCCAGCTGGGTAACTACGGAAAAGATGTCCATTCATTCTACCTCTCCAACTGTATTATTATATACCACCAAGCTGCCACTGTCACAATGCGTCTGATTCCACATCAAACCCTGTTGTGCTGCACTCTGTTCAGCTTTGGCATCAATTCAGACTCCGGTTCTCTTACTTGGTGCAGTGTTATCCTATATATTAGGTGACAACATGCATCAGTTTGATTTTTTTTTTTTACTCTTATTCCCTTCTGCAGATATTTGTAGCTCAGAGGTTTTACGGTCTCCCGGTCTGAACCTCCCCCTCCTCTCGCCTTCTGCATTTAGGCTACACACACACACTGTTAGGCCTTTGTTTTAAAATGAAAAGATCTCTGTCCAGATGAGCGTTTTAGCTCTAACACTAACGTCTTAACACACACACACACACACGACCACCACTACCACTGGTTATGTGTGAGCCGGTGTAAACAGGAAGCAGATTGTTTACTCTGTTGAATTCATTGAGTGAGGAATATAAAAGACTGTATTACTATGCAGAACTTCAATGAAGAAGAACAGCTGCTCCGAAGGTCAGAAACGCTTGTAATCTGTTACTCACGTTGCTTTCACCGCTGTGGTAGAGGCTGATAAGATCCAATCAGGGATCAACCAGGTTTGACTACGTCATCGTTTTCAAAACGACCTTGTTCAGACCTCAACGCAACCCTCAAGTTTTCAAACTGAAGCGGTGACGGCAGCGTTTCCAAAAACACTTGTAGTCTTAGTGCTGAAGTGCAAAACAGATAAAAATGAGTCCTAACTGGTGGAGTCGCTCCCCTTTAGATAAAATGAAGGTTTAAAGCTCTTCAGCATTGGCTTCACTTTACAGAAGTCCAGGTCCACTTGTATATACCCTCTATGGGTTCAACCCACCACTGGACACACAGAGCAATGGTAAGCACTGTATTTGTCATTAGTGATAAACTGTAGAGGATATCTCCATAATCAAGGGCAGACATAAAGCTGGAAGAAGATAGATGATCTTTAAATTTAATTTTTGAATCAAATGTTGAACCACTATCAGATTGAATGTCTTTGTCTTATTTATCAATATGTAAAAAGTGCCATCGTTTTTATTGTTGTTGTTGTTGTTAGTATGTGTTGAGGGCTGGATCAGGCTGTTACATTTAAATATACACATGTATATGGTAAATTATATTCCTAGTTTTGCCTGTAATCCTTTTTGATTATTTTATTCAACAAATGTTAAATCACACATATTGGCTGATGCACATCAGAACTGGCAGTAGTTCATTTTATGTGCCACACAAACAGCCACTGGTCTGGCTCCTTTCAAAATGACTGAAAAGCTAAACAGGAGCTACTGTCGCTGAGGTTTGAACCAACACTGCCACAACAGGCTTGTTTGTGAGTCTGGCTGATTAAGGTCCCCTTTTCAAATGGTGGAGGAGGTTTATTGTGTGTCCTGCTGCCGTCTGCACATCTTGTAACAGATACCACTGTGCTGTTTAACCGGCTTTAAAAGCCCAGAACATTTCCAAATCCCCTCTTTTTGCACGATTCCTCATTTTGTGCCAACGTCCAAGTGCCACAGTCGCTTATTTTTACATTTCCAACATTGTGTTTTTTCCTTGCTTTGGTGCTAAAACTGTCAGCTGTGTAACCCTGTTGCTGTGGCCTGACAGTTTGGTGCAGATAAGGGTTGACCAGATCAGGAGAGATGTTTGTTGTGGAAAATTTATTGTGGAAAATTTTCTGTGATACTTTCATATTGTCCAGCCTGCCCTCAGCTGCACAATAATCACCGCAAACTTGTCTATTAATCCCACAGAAGTGAAAGGATACAAAGAAAAGCATCACTTGGTGGTGGTGTATTGCCCCGATGAGTCCTACGATGGCGATGAGCAGCAGGAAGAAGCCCACTGCGATGACCCCTCCGATGATGTGGATGCTCGACACCAAGCCGAACCCCTTCCCCCATGCTGCTACTCCGATCAGCAGCAGCCCGACCAGCTGTGGGGAGCACAGGGAGGGAAGTTAACCAGAGTCAGCTGAGGCAGCATGTAACTGATGGAACGGAGCTCATCACATGGTCAACAACACTTATCCTGTGTCCTGTAAACACTGTCTGGGTCTTTGGGAACCGTCTCCTGGCTGAATTAAATTTGGTTGTGCATAAATAATGCAGGTGAAACACAGCAACAGTCACAGAGAAAGGAAGCGGGTTTAGTGTCATAACACTGTTGGTTCTCAGGCAGTTTTGACTTCGAGAAAAGCACTGAGTTCATTGTCATGTTTTCTTCTAGGAGTTTCCAAACACTACAACAAATTATCTGTCACAAATCATATCACAAAGCTGACTCCAACTGTTTGTTTAAAAAAAAAAAAAGCATCTAAGAGTTGGAAAAATATTGGATATAATTGAATTCTTTGTGTTTTTGCTGAATGAAAATCAACTGTTTATGCTCTGGGAGAAACCATCCGTCCCTCTTGTCTTTTTTTTTACATGTCGCCACCCGAACCCCAACCCAACACACCGACTACAGCATCACACGTGACTCAGCTGTCAACAACATGATCGGTGCCATGTGTACGTGTTCCAGTTCTCAAGCACTGTTTCAACTGGGACGCTGAGCTCTGAGGCTCATTGTGCTATTAGTTAAAATATGTCTTCACTCAATGCGTATGTGGCTTAGTTCAATTCAATTCATTTTAAAACAACATTTAAAAACATATATTGTAGTTGTTTTGCAGATCATCCAAGTGTTCAAGTTTGATGAGTTCATTTCCAGCAGAATATAACAGTAATTCATTAAATTAATGGTCCTGGATCAGGAAAGTGGCATGAAATGGATGACCAGATTAACCAATTGCAAATTATAATTTTTCTCCGGAGTTGCAACGATTATCTGATTGATTAGTCAATCAAAAGAATTAATCTGCAGTGACTTTGATAATCGATTATTTCCTCCGGTCATTTTTCAAGCAAATGTGGCACAAAATGTCAAAAATTTTGTCATATGACATTAAATGGCACATCTCCAGGTTGTGAACTGAAAACAAAAACAGCAGGTGACAGAAAATACTTAAAATTTAAGAGATTAAATGTAAAACCTTTTAATACCTGCTATTTAAAACATCAAGGCCTGAAAATTCACTCTAATCAAGAGCAAGACAAACAAAATACAGGTGTTTTTGACTCAGTGCTCAGACCTTTCAGATATGACTAATCTACTAAAACCCTGGATTCAAGTATATCTATACATTAATATATGAGAGCAGTTAAACATTAATGCACTATTCCTCTCTGACAATCTTCAATCAACAATACTGATCACCAGGGGATGGCCAGAAATACCAAGCTATTAACAACAGGGTAAACACATCTGTGACACTAGGTGACAGTGACTGACTACAATAGAAACACCTGTACTCTGTGATGCAACAGAACAGCTGTGCAATATATAAGGTGTTACATGATTGTGATTTGTTTAAGCTGTTTCACAATCACACTGGCCAAAGTACAAACGCGTGTATGAAGGAAATCACAGTCCACTGTCACAGTCCCTGCCTTGGTTTATAGCTGTATGAATTCACCTGGCAACCAACAACCACAGACAAAAACAGTTTCATAACTACATTAACCATCTACAGAGGAAATATTATGTATATATTTTTCAACAACTGCAGACACCTTTCCTTCAGCTGTTTAAGTGTTTAATCAGGTACCTTCTGAGGGATGTATTAAAAAGAAAAAAAAAAAAAGTTTAGGTGTTTTTCCAAATTCATTCTGTAGTACAGGGTTTCTGCTGGATTTGTCAAGTAAAATTTAGGACTTTAATATATTTTAAATATCACTTTTTGTGATATGATACCCATTTTGTAGTCATGAACACCTAAGTGTTAAAAGACATCAATGAATAAAGAGGGGGACTATATCGCTTTAAATTACTAAGTAAAACACAAACTCGGTCAGTTCATTTACATTTATTTCACATTTTTGTCATTACTTCCTGCCACAGTGTAATGTAATGAATCTTAAACAACCTGAGTCTTTCCAAGCAGAATCCAAGTTAAACTTAATTACAAAAATATTATACATTACTGTCTATGGCATGCTAGAA
The DNA here is from genome assembly GCA_038496675.1 of Rachycentron canadum. Classification (NCBI taxonomy): domain Eukaryota; kingdom Metazoa; phylum Chordata; class Actinopteri; order Carangiformes; family Rachycentridae; genus Rachycentron; species Rachycentron canadum. The sequence continues at coordinate 2,000,236 of CM076651.1, forward strand.
TTCCCCTGTATATGTATCTTTGTAAATTACTTATAAATACATTATAGTTCATTCTTTTGGGGAAACAAACATTTTAAGACAACCTGTACATACATAGTGGGGAAAAACTGCTAAACACATGCTTAGCATTCACCATCAAGTCAGATCTCATCTCTGGCACTGTTCATAGTGTATTTACATGTACACAAGCATTTAACTCATTAATACAGGGGGCCACGGGGGGCCCATTTATTTCTGATCCCATCTTAAACAGCAGTTTACAGTTAGCTTATGTTAGCCGAGCTGAAGCCCCACACACACACACACACACACACTACAGCTGATTAAATCCAGTTGTGATAAACCCGGGTGATAAACCGGGTGATAAACGGGAGGGATGATGTGGAAAACGAACCATTCAAGCATGCCAGCTCCACATTTTAGGTCAGCTGGCCTCCCGGCTGACGGGAACACAACACAATGGCGCTAGCTAACAGGCTAAAGCGCTAAGAGCACTACTTTCTACGTTACTGACCACTCAGCTAACGAACGACACTGGACGTCAGCTTCTGTACGTGTCCTTAACAGAGCAGAGTACGTACCAGCAGTCACCCGCGGAGTGAAACAGAGGCATGTGAAGCAAAAGGCGAAAACATCAGTAATATCCCCGCTAACACTTCGCTAGCCAGCCTAAGCTAACGAGGCTAGCTAGAACTTAGCATGATGACCCATTTTGTTCACTCACCATATAAACCACATTCAGGGAACAAAGCGCATTTTTGGAACAGGTGAACCCGCCACAGACCATATTCAAAAAGTCCTCTATCGACTGCCTCGGGCTAGCGAAGGAGACCTTTCTCAATTTAAAAAATAAAACGCAAAAGCTCAGCGTTGTCTGGCTCTGGGCGGCGCTGACGTCTGGACTCAGGTGTTTTCGCTCAGTGGCGAGGGCGTGTTTGATGACGTCAGCGTCACGTGACGCGCCGGGGCGTGCAAAAAAAACGTCATCGCTCCAAAGCGTCAAATCTGGGACACGGAGACAAATAAATAAGAAAATAATCGATAAAATATAAATCTTTTTCGGAATAATCGGAGAGTAAACTACACATGCTTCATTCTCTCAGAGACAGTGAAAGAAATGCTTCAGTTCTTTATGTCTCACTTCAACAAACACCTTCACTGGTCTCCACTCTTTAACATACATACAGGTTCACATTGAAAGCACATGGTTCATCCATGGAAACAGTTAGTTGTAAGACCAGTGGAAAGTGCTACAACACAGTAAAACATACTCTATAAGTGACAGGCCTGTATTCAAACTTGTACCTATAATATAAGAATCAAAGCACCGTTAGCGGTTCGCTTGTTTAAAGTGGCCTGCTTTATGTGCAGCTGGGTAGTTTAATCCAGTGGTTCCACCCTGGGATGAGAGAGGGAAAAAAACAAGCTGACGTGACTGTTTGAAATTCTTTTTTACTTTTCTTTAAACTTTTTTATTTTATTTTTTTTGCTTTTTTTGCAAACTATTTCATAGTTTGACGAGTTATTAAACAAAACCACAGAAGAAGTTTGGAAGGGAAAGCTCTCGTATTTCACAGTAAAACCTACGTCTGAAAAAACGCGACATTATACCGTTAATCCTCAAACATGTTTACAATCTATAATTTTGTCATCCTGATAGTTTCACACCTCTGCTATGTTCTCTGTGGCACATCGGTGCATCCTGGAAGACAAATCTCCACTCAGCTGCTCTTCTTGAGGTTTCTATTTGTTTTTTCTTTTTAAGACTTTCTTGGGGTTTTCGTATCTGATTTGAGGGGTTAAGGACAGAGGGTTTTGCATCCTGTGCACCGCACCTAGATATGGCATCTGAGTAAATGCACTTTGTCACAGCAGATTGATGGAGACTGGGCCGTTGAGATGAAGTCAGTGGGAGTGTTAGGTTAGTCTGAGGAGGAAGAATGTATATATAAGGTCTAGATTTCACCAGATCTTCAACACTTTAAAACTACCTTAAGTCAGGGCTGGATATATTGGTCTGTATGACCAATATGTCTGACAGCGGTGAATATGTATTCAAATAGGCCAACCTGTCGGCAAAAGAATAAAAATTCACTTAAAAAAACAGACTGTGTCTTCAAACATTACACTAAAACACATCAACATGTGATAGATTATTATGTTTTTCCTAATATTTTTCTTTCACCAGCAGCAGTTATGTGAGGTGTGCAGCGTCAGACATCTTTTCAGTGGTGTAATTGCCACAGCAGTAAGAACTACTGTATAGTAAAGAATAGGGTTTGAAAATAAGGAAGTGAATTCAGTCCGTTTCAAACCTGCAGAGGAAACTGAGACGCACATCACTGCGAGTGACTTTTGTGGTCTAGAGAGAGAGAGAGAGAGAGAGAGAGAGAGAGACACCCTTCTCCACTGCCGCTTCTTTCTCTGGTGCTTCTCTGTCTTTAAGTTCACATTAATTTCATGTAACAAACAGCCAGGAGTTCAAATGGGCTGAAGCGAGCACCTTGCTCCCGTTTATAACAGATCCATGTGTCAGGATGAACAGCAACAGTAAATCGGTGAACTCCATTGCAATAAAAGCAGAGATCAAGAGGTATGAATCTCTCCAGAGTGCAATCAACAGACTCTCCAAGCAGTTTGAAAGGGTCGCGGATCAACAGCTGCGCTCAGGCCTGAAAGTTTACCTCCACAGTATTCAAGGTAAGGTCATCTTTCTTAAGCTTGGTGGTGACTTGGTGTTCATTAAATTCAGGGTGGAGAGCAACATATCACCTGTACACTAAAGTACTTACTTTGGTGATTGGTACGACTTTCAGGATGCTCATGTTTACATATTTTTGTCGATTTGATAATCAGGAAAAATCTGCAGCAGGTTTAGTTTCACAGCAAGTTCAGTCACTCTTTGTCAACCTCAGGCATGGGGTGTGGGGAACATGACAGCGTAGGTGATTGATATCTTACTCTGTGCTTCCTGTCAGCCGGTGGCGTCTTTTCATGGAAGAGGTGCTCAGTCGATGTACATTTCCATTCTCATTTCACTCTGAGGGCAAAAAAATTGACCTCCCGGTGGCTGCTATGTGGTGACATTTATTTATCAACCAGCTTCTGGACACGAACAACCAATGGCAACATCCCCCAGCAGCCATCGCCATGGCAGCAGGATGAAACCTGCTGTGCGGCCTACTTCCTGTCTGCCAATCTGCAACTGGCCTCAAAGCCACTTCCTTTCAGACAAACAGGGCCTTTACATGTGAAGCTGATCACTTTTACATCATTTCCTCATATCTCTACTTCCCACCGTTTCTTGCGAATATGAGAGTGTTACAGTTAAACATTTCGTCTTATCTGAACCTTTTTGTGTCAAAAGCAGCAAAGGTGAGAGGAAGCAGTCAGAACCCGTGCTTAACTAAAAGTCACAATCCAAGGGGAAAGTTTTGCTGTCTTTGATGTCTTTTCTTTGTCTCAGCAATAATTCAGCTCTCATTTCGAGAGTACTGACTTCTGGTCTGTTTCTCCCAAACCCCCTTTAGGAGAAATAAGGAGCAAAATAGTAGATCAAGATCTAACAAATCCTGTTTGACAATAACAGAAGAAACACACAAGTTTTCTTTAAGATCTTACCTTTCTCTTCCTGACCTGATTATTTCAGACAAGATCAGAACAGTGAGAGAAAAACTGTATTTTAATTAAACTTAAAATGGATTTGGGCTTAGATGCAGGGAGGAGGCTAATTCCTAGGAGTTGAGACTAAATCTTAAATTGAGCCCCAAATTTCTCTCCTCTGTTATAACATAATTCAGATCACTGTAAAAGTTAAATATTAAACCAATGGCTCCCAGCCTTTTTGATTTTACTGGTAGTGTCAACATAAAGCTCCTTGTCATGTTTCATACATCTATTATATATATTATATATGTATATATATTTCAATTATCCAATATTTCACCACACAATTGTACTTTTCACTCCACCAGTCTACTTGTTTATTAGACAGCTGTAGTTACTGATCATCTTGCAGATTACATATCTTATAAAATATGCTTTATTATTGAAGACTGTACTATACAGGTTAAATGAGCATGGTCAAGTAAAATAATTCCCCATGAAATGTATAAAGACTATAAAGAATATATATATATATATAAAATCTGGTAAAGTACATGTTCCTCAAGTTGTACTAAAGTACAGCGCCTCTGAGAAAGACCTGAGGTCAAACTGAGTGCTAGCTGACAAAAATTCCACCATATCTGTTGATTTCATCACTTTATGCATTAGCATGTTCGAGTCCTTCCACTGTTTGAATGAACTGAAGGTCAGTCGGCTCCCTGATGGGGCTTGATTAGCTTTGAGGTCTTTTTAGGATCTGGCAGATCTTGACACGCTCTGAGAGGCAACCTCACTACGTGTAAAAACATTCAGTTGATTTTTTAAAATATATGTAATTAGGCTGCTGGAGCATCGCTGCTGTAGTGAAGATCAAAGGAAGTGCATCCTCTGTGGAGCCTAGATCTGTGAGCATAGAGTTCACTGATGCTATAAAGAGAGCCACCTTTCCTTTGGACTTAATGAGTGGGATGTGGTCGACTGACTGTGTGCCAAGGAAAGGCTGGGAGAGAGAGAGAAAAAAAATGATGGCGAGGAAGAGAGGGATGAGGTGTTACTGAGCTAAATGAAGACATTTGAATGTGACTGACTGGTATGGTGTGCACTGCAGCATGGCAGTAGAGTGAGAGATTGAAAGGGGAAAGATAGAGAGGACAGCTCACAATGAAGGAGAAATGAAAACTCACCCAGCATGACCACTGCCCTTGGCCACAGTCCACCTGACAGCACCCGCCCATGGGTGTCAGTGTGTATGTGCGTATGTTGGGGGCAGCTTTGCCTGTATGCATGCATATGAGAGAGGGGGTGTATTTCTGAAAAGCGTCTGCCTGAAGACAACCAGATTTTCTGCATTATATATGTGGGTGTCTATTTCACAATAATTAGATTCAGCGTGCAGCGCAGAGAACTGCAGCAACCTCCCATGTACTTAAACTCACACAGTCATGTCATGTCCTCTCTGCACCTGTTAAAAAGAGGATTTTCGTCATCACCACCCTGAGAGTATGCTTGGATTTTTTTTTTTAAAATCAGCTCTTCCTGTCACAGAGCTTATTCATGACTCTTACTCTGTGGCTGCGGCCGTCGCTTCTCTCAGGTCGTGCGTTTTCCCCTTCAGCCAAAGGCGGTTGTCAGGGGTCTTTTGTATTCAGAGTGAGTAGTTATTGCCCTCTCACTGACTGTGGAAGGGAGGGGGGAGCGGGCTGAGCAGGTGGACAGTCAGATCATGTATTATGGGATGATGGTGGGAGGCTGAGATAGTCGCACTGTGGGGAGAGGGCGCCCCTTCACATTATACCGTGGTTACACACGGCATTATTGCAGCAGGTCCTCCTGTACTTTTGCTTATATCATAATTTTGTTTGTTAAGAATGAGTCAGCTGACAGAACATTACTTGACGGATTTTCTGGTAAAATTGTTTCTGCTTGCTCCAGCCTGCTTCACCTCAATGACTCTGCTAATTGCAAAATCGCACAGATGAGACTTGTCCTCGGACCAAATGTTACCAAGTCCATACCAATGGTTTTTTTTGATGACGCTTTATCTACACAAACCATTTTTTTTTCAAAATAGATTTGTAACAAAATTTAAAAAATAAATAAATAAAAAACATTACGTTTAAAACATCAACACAACAAATTTAAAACATTACATTACTAGTGCTCGGAGGAGTACGGCACAAAACCAGTCCAGCCTCTTGTCTGCTCCCCTATTGTGCCAACATTGTGTAATATTAGCTTAGAAATGACCGGATCCCCACTCTGTCACAGCTATTATCTGTTTATATGATGTTAGTTTGCCAAACCAGTTCCGACACATGGATTTAGCAAAGAGTTGTGATGCAAATGATCACGTCAATGAAGTGATGCAAAACATTCAACCTAGTTCACTAACTGTCAGCTTTACCAGCAAATTTAGCTACTGCATGCTAACATTGCTGAGCCTCTCAGTGTAAGGTAGACTGATAAAGCTAGCGAGATTAGTGTAATGTCAGTGGTCTATACTGTGCTAGCTATCAAGCTGACAGTGTGAGTCAAATATGGTCTATAGTCTCAGATATATATAGAGATCTATATATTACAGTGTAACTTAAGTTACCTCATCTAACCACATGTTGCTGGTTAATTATGTCCAGTCTAGAGCTGCATGATATGCAGATAAATTCAAATTGTGATTATGTTGTCAGATAATGTGGTTGCAATATCAGTTGTTTTTTCATTGTTTTTGCATTTAATTTTCACTGGAAAAAAAAACAGTTGATTATTGTTGGCTCTTCCTCTACAGAGGGCGTCTCTGTAACGCTACAATGCTTCTGGCGCTAACAATGAATAACAATATTCTGACACATTTTACTGATATTAAAAAAGGATCAGATCCTCTGATTTATTTCAGCTCCTGCAAATAAGAGATATTGCACTTATGTTTGGATTAATTGTGCAGCCCTAGTTCGGTCTGGTGCATGTCACATCAATTTACACACACCTGCAAGCAACAGGAGGCTGACTGTAGCTCTGTTACATTTAGATTTATGTTACATCTTCAAAAAAAAAAAAAAAAAAAAAACTTCTTCTCAAATGTGAGAATTCACTGTTTTTGTCTTATATATTATAGTAAATTGATATTTTTCAGTTTTTTGACCAAGCAATTAATTGATTTATCAAGAAAATAATGTGCAGATTAATTGATAAACAAAAGTAATCCTTTTTCCAGTTTGAAATTTCAACGCTACATTTCGATGGGTGTTCAATGACGTAGCCTGTGTGTTTAATATCTTTTGCCGTCTGTGGTCCACCTATTGATGTCCAATATGCTGTCATCCCCTCATGCTACTGCTTGGTTCATGCTGTGAGCCCAGAGCTTACCCACTTCCACTAATGAACACATGCCGTAGTAGGCAATAGACTACAGATCAATACACTCACAGGAAACCTCTTTCACTCACGTGTACGACACAGACACACACCATTTTGATGCACAGATTCTGGGAGCGATTGTGATACAGAATGTACCAAAGGAGGAGGAGGAGGAGGAGGAGGAGGAGGAGGAGGGAGAAAGGACATGAAGGAGATGATGATGATGTGCCACCAGAGCCAGGAAGATTGTAACACCTTAGCAACAAACAAGCCAAGCCTCCTACTGAGGAGGAGCCACACGGAGCCACACACAGATAAAAACACAAATAGGCAGCTGAAGAGTGATGGATGATCTTGATGAAGCCAGCAGTTGTATAAATGAGAAGGGAAACAAAACACACCCTGCCCAAAATGTTTTTCCCATCCATTTCTTTTTTCCTTTTTTTTTTTTTTTTTTTTACTGTCTGTCATTCCTGACTAACCCTCCCCGCTTGCTTGCCTCTCCCCCTCTTCTTTCCTCTCCCTGTCACTGATCTCTTCTCCTATGGTCTCCCTTCATTTAGCAGGTCCAGCTTGTGTGTGTGCACTGCTGCTTTACCACCAGCCGTTACTCGCTGCCTCCCCCCTCCTCTCTCCGGCACGCAGGGAGGAAAAGATGGAGGGAGGGGATGGGAGGGATGAGCAATAAAGAGCAGGAACCCTGAACAGTCTGAGAGGAGCAGGAGGAGAAACAGAGAGAAAATAAAAGAGGGAAGGGGGATAGAAGAGAAGCAGGACCCTTCTTCATTTTATGGATTGCTTATTGGAACAAGGAGGGGCATGTAGAAGGAGGGACATTGGAGATTCCTATCAGTGTGTTTGTGAAAGCAGGAGAGAGAAACGCAGAGTGTGAGAGGGAAGAGCTGTGCATGTATGTGTGTGGGAGTGTGTCTGTGCCTGTGTGTGTGTGTGTATGTGATGTGCTCTGGACTCGTTGAACCTGTGCGACGGCATCTCTATCGGAAAGCTTCAGCGGCAGTCGGTGGAGCTGTTTGAGCAGTGACTCGCCTCAGCGCTTCCTCTGTGTTGCCATGCTCAACGCCTGATGCGCTCAGAGGACACAGGCGGCCTGGGAGACAGCGAGAGGGGCGTGATGGCCGGACGCGCCCTGGCTCGGTCATGCATCTCCAGATATCCGCCCAGGCTTCCGTTGGCTTCTCCTCCTGATCCCCTTCGTCCCTCATCAATGTCCTTCCTGTGCGTCTCCGTGAGGCTGCCTGCCTTCCTGCTGCCGCGCTCTCTGAATGGATGCTGCTGTCAACACACATGTGCAGCTTGCAACGGGAGCCCATGATCTGGACTGAACTGCATACAGCTCTGGGTGCACTGTGCCATGCTGCTTTAGGGTGACACTAATGCATTTTTAAAGACTTCACCTTTTCCCTTTACAGCTGCCGTTCACCACATTCTCGATGACGTATGATGCAGGGCAGTTGTTATTCTGAACTGAATCAAGATTTTTGCTCTGAGTGAAGACGATGGACTAAGCAACACATAGGATGGGGGTGCTGCACATGGAAATAAGGTCAAGTAAATAATTACCATCAGGGATGAGGCATCAGACGCCATAATGAAGATTTATTTGTCTTAGTAGCTGCATACATTTGCAGTGGATAGAATTTAATTGGGTGTTTTCGAGGAACAAAAGAGCTATTTGGACTGCACTGACAATGCGCTGAAGGCTGTCAGCAAGAGTGGATTTTTTTTTTATGTGTGCCAGAGAAATTAAAATTATAGCCAACAAAGAAATCTGTCACTGACATTAAAATCTGAAACAAAGAAATAGGGATTTGGGGGATGGATGAAACCAACAGCCCCTCTGCTGTTGTATCTTCCGAGGAGAAACTTAATCTCCCTCCATGTAAGTTTTTCGTCTCCGTTGTGCCGTCAGATTCTTTCACATCCCAACACGCTGGCAGATTGTCAGTTGTTCATGTCACTCTGTCTGGTTTCATTCATCTGCCATCCGTCTACTGAAGCTTGACCACATGAGTGGAGGCGGCGCCCTGCAGCAACGCACCACCTACCTCATCTCCCTCACCCTGGTCAAGGTAGAGGCTGTTGAGGAGAATGGAGGGGAGGCCAAAAACAGCACCCAGGGGAAGGAGGTGGAGGCTGGGTCAGGAGGTGGGGCAGGGGATGAGGCCAGGGTGAGAGCAGTGGCTGAAGGTGGAGCTCCTGCACAGGCTGAGAATGGAGCTGGAGTGGTTTTAGGACAACTGCAAAGAGTTGAGGATGGTGCTATTGAGAAAGAGGGAAAGATAATTGATGAACTCAAGGATGGGGACAAAAAACCCCTCAGCCCTCTGAAAGATAAACTACCCTCCGTTGCTGATGCCCCATCCAAAGGAAGTGAAAAGCCGCCATGCAACCTCTCAATCCCTTTACCTGCTGAGAGAACAACAATTCAGAAGACAAAGTCTGCTGAGACAGACTTAACAAGAGTTGAGAAGACACTTCCCACACCAGAGGCAAAGCAATGCAGGTCTCCATCACTAACCACAACACCACTGACAGAGGTGTGTGTGGAGCCCACCCGCACCCCAACCAGGACCAGCCTCCCTATCCGTCCAGCGGGACAGAGGCCTGTAAGTCTTCTGAAGTCTCACAGTAGTGTGGCCACCCGTGGCCGCGACTCCAGGGATGGTAGAGAGCGCAGCCCTACCTCGGCCCAGAGCCTCGACCGCAAGGACTGCCGTATGCCGACGCGCTCTCCAGGCCCATGCAGGGCCTCCTGGGCAGAGGCAAGTAGGCCCGAAGGATGGAAAGACCTGCGGGACGAAGCTCAAGCAGGAATACCTCTAGAGATTGGGGGTGGAATGGCTGCAGTGATGAGAGACATCCCAAGGAAGGAGAGACTAAAGACAGGTTCCACCTCCCTACCCGCACCTGCCACACAGGCCCCAAAACCAGCACGCAAAGGTAAAAGCCGCACGCTGGACAACAGTGACCTGAATAGCCTCTCTGAAGACCTCGGTCTGGCCAGGGAAGCCCAGCAGTCACAGCAGGGTCAACGGGGATCTGCTAAAGACAGGAAGATGCTCAAGTTCATCAGTGGCATTTTCACAAAGAGCAGTTCAGGGGCAGCGGGGTCATCTGCCACAGCACCACCTGTCTATATACAGAGAGACTCCAGTGAGGAGGAAGGTAGGAGGTCACAAACACACACGCAACATCACCACCACCTCTTGAACTCTAAATACAGCCTTCATGTTGACTACATCCATGACAGCAAACCATTATCACAGAGACTCCTGTTGTCAGGTCCTTGCCAAAACAATTATCAGAGAGTGGCCCCTTCATCTGTGCACAGGCATCCATTTGAAATGAGTTGGGTGGGGCTGGGTGGGGTTGATCTTTTTAAAGAACCCCACACAAAATATATTTCCAGGCTATAAAGCTGTCACGTGCCGGGAAACATTTTTCCAAAGCCATGTGCGACTGCAAATTGATGACAGATGAAGTTCTTTGATCTGAAACTGACAATAGGATCGTCTTGGACAGTCTTAATCTAATTCCCCTCAGAGCGCGGGCCGATTTCACACCGCTGGAGGGGTAATCTCTGCACTCACACACTCCCCACACACACTTAAACAGCGTTCCCAGCATGGGTTTAAATCTCATAATGAGGCCAAAGGGGAGAGGAGCTGGTGGCACGATCACAGATGGGTTGCACCGCTCTGGTTCGTTTTGTCTCTTGCTTTATTCCCACAAATCTGAAATGGTTGGAAAGGGGGAAAGACATGAAGCGATATTTGTTCACCCACGTCAGAAAGGGAAGTGTGGATGAAGATGATTTCTAATCCCATCTTTGATATTCCACCCACTACATGTTCTGCCACTACATGGAGCCACCACCCCCCCCCCCACCCTCACACTCTCATCTTTGTCTCTGTCAAGCATTTAATCTAAATTTGTGTCAAAGGAATTCATCAGGCATTTTAGGATTTACTGTAGGACTGTCGGTTGTGAGTTTCCTCCACTCTGTGTCGGCGACTGCAGCGCACAACAGTGCATCTCTTTCACAAACATGTTTGCTTAAAGAAAGAGCGAGTGTCAGCCTGTGGGAGTGAGCGAGTGTGTGTTGTATGTATTCATTCACTCGTTGTGTATTCACACTGTTACACATGCACACTGTGGATTCAAGTAGCAAGACTAGCCCCGCTGAACGCGCACACGCACACACACACACACACACACACACATGCACACAGGGCAGGAGGAAGTGTTGCCATGGCAACCGGCAGGACTGCTGCTTCTGCCGCTGCAACAGAGGCAGAGCCTGATGAAACAGAGGAGTGGAGGAGGAAGAGGAGGAGGAGGAGGGGGAGGAGGCGGCGTGGTGTATGTGTGTGTATGGTCGTGCATTGACACATGGCTGAGAGTGTTCTGACAAAATTCCCCCCCCAAACAGAATTAAGTTAGAAAATTGGCAGTTTTGAATTTGAGCTCCGGGCTACGTATGGGGGCTGTAGTGGATAACACATGAGTGGTTTGGAGCAGGGAGTGTAGATAATTGGTTTTTTGCAGAAATCTGTGTGTCGAAGCATCAGAGGGATCACACTGTCTGGCCATGAAGAGGGCTTTGCCTCAAAAAGACAAAGTCCATGCGTATATATATATATATGTGTGTGTGTGTGTGTGGATCTGCTTGTGTGGTAGGAGTTGCCCTTTTTCCCAGAGAGCTGCCTGCAGCTTGAATGTAAGCCCCCCCCCCCACCCCCCCCACACACACACACCCCCACCCCTTCTTTTGAACCACATCACCACCGGCTGCATCTGTTGCAGTGTTGGCCTGGATGCTCCATAAATCTAGACCCAGGCGCAAGTTTAATCATCATCTATCTTTGAAGGACACATGACGCATTCACACAGCAAGGATATTGGGCACTATATCTGTCAGAGTCGTCTACCAAAACCTCCCAGGCTCTTCCTGTTTTATTCCTCTCCTTTTGAACCGTCTGATGTATTGTCTCTGAATTTGCTTTTAACCATGCTTGCCTCATGCCTGCAGGGATGTCAATGTTGGCATGTTGGTCAGTCCACCACTTTGGTCCAATCTCTAACATCTCGACAACTCTTGGATGAATTGGCACTGATTNACACACACACACACACACACACCCCCACCCCTTCTTTTGAACCACATCACCACCGGCTGCATCTGTTGCAGTGTTGGCCTGGATGCTCCATAAATCTAGACCCAGGCGCAAGTTTAATCATCATCTATCTTTGAAGGACACATGACGCATTCACACAGCAAGGATATTGGGCACTATATCTGTCAGAGTCGTCTACCAAAACCTCCCAGGCTCTTCCTGTTTTATTCCTCTCCTTTTGAACCGTCTGATGTATTGTCTCTGAATTTGCTTTTAACCATGCTTGCCTCATGCCTGCAGGGATGTCAATGTTGGCATGTTGGTCAGTCCACCACTTTGGTCCAATCTCTAACATCTCGACAACTCTTGGATGAATTGGCACTGATTGTTGCCCAGACATTCGTGTCTCTCCTCAGGATGAATTGTAATAATTTTGTCAATCTGCTGGGTTTTCATCCAGTGCCACCCCTATTATTTTGTCCAGCTATCATCCTCCTAAATAATCACACTTCTCTGAAGCAGTCTCAACAAAAACTGAGCGTTATAACCATAGCGGGACTGTATCCCTCCTTGGGCTCGCTCTCTTTCTCTATTCTCATCCCTACGAAGCTGCAGCTGGGTGTCTGGGTGTGAGCGTCACTTTAGGGTCATGCTACCCCTTCTGCCCAGTGGGGATGTGGCACAGCTGTGTGCGACCCAGACCCTTCCAGACTACTGTATTGTATGTGCCGTGTGTGTGCGACTATGTGAACGTTCATGCCGTGTCTCGAGCACACACCCAACAACGACGTTCACAGTTTTGACCTCAGTTCATTTTAGAGCTGAAATGGCTGAAAAATATAATTGTGACTATGTTGGAAATGAATCAGTCACTAGTTCCAGTTTCTGTAATGTGAATGTTTGCTGCTGTTTTTCATATCATTGTAAACTAAATATCTTTGGGTTTTCAGCTGTTGAACAGACAAAACAAGGCATTTGAAATTCATTGATATTTTTTTTACTTTCAGTAAAAAAAGCGTTAGATTCAAAGCTACATTTCTTTTAAGCTAAATGTTTTTAGTCTTTTGGGACTTAAATTTAAAACAACTTACCAGACTTATATTTATATTATTTTGATGAAATGAAATAGAAAGAGAGTCAAGCTCTTTGTCGCTAGATGTCGCACTAGACCAGCAGCATCTCGGACATAAACGGTGCTCGGTCGGTCTCTAATGTGAAAGTGGCCACAAAACACAACAAGAAGCTCAACTAAATTAAGTCAAATTAGGTGTAAACGGGAGCCGACGGAAAACAATCCAGCCACAGCCGTTAGCGCAAGTTAGCATGTTGTGTAATACGCTCCACGGCAACGGCAGTTGGCCGGCTAGCATAGCAACCCACGCCAACGGTCACAGCAGCCGTTAGCTAGCTGAAGTCATCACTAAAGAAAACAGGCAGAGGTCATTTATACCATCACGTTTCTCAGTATCGAGGAGGTGAAATCAGCTCTGAGTCAGACCGGAGTCCCGGGGAAGGACAGAGCAGGATTGGCGCCACCGTCGGACCGGGAAAGGACTTCATCTGCTGGGAAAACCGGTACAAAGCTTCTGGACGTTCCCACGGTCCACCGGTCAGGCGGGATTTGAGCCTTCGGTCCAGCTGTGGTGTCTCTAAACCCGGGTCAACCCACTTTACCTGGAGGGAATCACGTGCACTAACACGCACGTCGTGACATTTCACACAACGTTACCATGGGTAACCCGGAAGCATAAAAAACAACAACAACAACAGTAAACAACGAGGAGTATGCAAAGTTTTACATACAAGAGATAGAGTTTTGCATAAAAACAATAACTTTAAAAAGCTGTTAAAACAAATAAATTGTAAATATTATCTGGTATATTTTATATTATGTGATATTTTAATTTCCTCTCTTTCTTTAACTCAATTTATTTAATACTCTTGCTCTATTTTAATTATGTCATTAGTAAGACTTGTATTTTGACTTTTCATTTTTGAACTGAGCTCCTGTTCTGTTTTTATGTTCTGTTGATTATTTTTTTATGTAAAAAAAACAATAAACAATCGCCATAAAATGGAAAAAACAGAATTACGTTTGTTAGAAAAACGAGCATGAAAGAAAGAAACAAACAAACACTTACATTATATGAAAGATGATAAATTCCCAGTCTGCATTTATCAGATTGGATCAACCATTACTTTGTTTACAGCAGTGAACAAAGGGAGGAAATAATAATAATCAAAACCACAATTGTCGCAGCATGTTTTGGCTTCTTCGAGGTTACGTCATGTGCTGTCACGTTCATCTTTATACTATTTTGGGCCCTCGAAGGAGGGTTTAAGTCTGTGAGGGTTTCGGCTTTAGGGGGGACATTAGGATTGGGCCTAAAAATAAAGAGCAGAGAAACTCAGGGTGTGGCTTTGATGGCATTATTTCACTATATCTTTACATAAAAATAGTTTATATATTATTTAAAATCTTTTTTATGTCATTAATCAATTTCATTGGTGTCAACTTTTGAGTTTCATATGCTACTTATAGTTTGTTTTATTTTGTGTGTCTGCATGTTCATGTTTCATGTTGGGTTGGGTCAAACCACTCATCAAATCAGTCAGTCAGAAAAAACTCAGATCACAGAGGAGTCAGACGTCTGTGAGTGGCAGCTGATCCGAACCGTCGCCGCACAGCTGCTCATCATTTACAGCACATGGGGAGTAAAGTGGATAACTAGTGCTGTGGCTGCACCTTGTCGAGTCCCCTGTTGTGACTGAAAGGTTACATTCATTAAAACGACCTACGGAGGCCACACGTGTGCTTATGGCGACGAGTCACGCTGCAGCTGTGTGATTTATTGCTATCCCATCGGCCGTTATGGTGGCTGCCCTTTTTATTGTACGTGATCCTAATGATGAATCCCCCCTCCGTGTCTCCGCCTCACTGACTGTTTGTCTCTGTCTGTCTATCTCCAGTAAATATTGCCAACAGCCAGGAGTGGACCCTGAGCAGATCCATCCCAGAGCTGAGACTGGTGAGGCCAAAGTGCACCACATACCACCCACTGCAGGACACAGAGGAATTTATTCCATCTATACATGACTATGTCATTACATTACATTACATTATTAGGATACAATAATAATTTAAGCCTGTATGCTGAAATGACATAAATGGTTTGTTAGTTTCCTTCCATAGCTGCTTACAAAGAGCGCTGAAAATATACTATTCGTTTAAGCATCTATTTTAAAAGATATTAACTATTGATTAGATATTAATAGATTCAATTTTTTAAACTTAGGCTACATTGTACCTGAGTAATTTCTACAGGCTGGTGTTATGTAGCCTGGGGGGGTTATAGTGGCGTCAGTTCAATGAGACATTAGGAAGAAAATGAAACAGGAAATGTAGCATAAAAACAATAGGGACAAATTACACCTTTTTAATATTTTGTTAAGGAGTAAGTCCCCTTTACAGGTTACTTTTAATCGTCAATATTTACGTATTACGTTTTTTTTTTTTTTTTACTTAATATAATTTTAAATGCATTTTTTATTGTGATACTGGTATTTTTACAACAGTAAATATTATGAATACCACTTCATATATGACTGTATGTCACATATGAATGAAAGAAAAAACAGCTATCTAATGGCAGGGATTTAAAATGTGCTGACAAACAGATTGAACCCACTAATAGGAACAAAAACATATTTGATGGAGGAACCAAAAGTGTCTGTGTTGAAAGCTTTTTAATTCAGTCTGAGAGTTAGCCTGTGTTTGATGCACTATGTAATAATCACACAGGCACACTGACTCTGAATGAAATTCACAGTGTTGTGTTTCCTTCCTCCTTCTCTCAGGGTGTTTTGGGAAGTCTGAAAAGCGGAAAGTCAGCACTGGTGAACAAATACATTACAGGCAGTTATGTTGCTCTCGAGAAGCCTGATGGTAAGAAACACAGACCCGTCACAGCCTAACTTTTATACTGTCCAAAAAACTGCCTTTGGTTTATAAATAACAATAAATATAAAACGTTCTTGACTTCCTGCTCACAAAGTCTCATATTTCATTATATCTCAGTTGTTCAGAGGTGTCTGAGCATATTTAGTGTGAAATGGCTTCATCCTGCATCTGTCACGCTGCCACCAGCTCCTGAATAACCTGTCTGTCATTGTCATTGTCCTTGTCAGGTGGCAGGTATAAAAAGGAAATGCTGGTGGACGGACAGAGTCATTTATTACTGATCCGGGAGGAAGCTGGCTCACCTGATGCGCAGGTGCTTTTTTTTGTGTGAATGCGTGTGTGAGCAGTTAGCGTGACTTCATCGTCGTCATCATCGTCATCCATCAGGGAGCTAACCTCTCCTTCCTCTTCCCCGCCCTCCTTCAGTTCTGCAGCTGGGTCGACGCGGTGATCCTGGTCTTCAGTCTGGAGAACGAGGCCAGTTTCCTGGAGCTCTACCAGCTCTACAGAAAACTCAGTGCTTTTCGCACAGATATCCCAGTCATAGTGGTCGGCACCCAAGGTCAGCACACGAATCATAACCATGTGGACTTACATATTCTGGGATAGGATAACGGATAGAGCGATAGACAAACGACAGTTGAGAAAGTTTAGGTGATTTACCTTAACGTCTTTAGGTTAATCCAACTCAGACTTTTTATTTCTGTTAACAGAGTTCAAGTTTCAGTATTATATATATAAAACACACAATATATAACACACGGCAAGTAAAATAAACTAAAACCTGTATGTTGTATCCACTTTAATTCTCAGTTTCCACTTGAGCTTGTATCAAGCTTCATCCCTCAGTCCTGCTGACGCTCACACTAACTGTTTCTCATTATGGCTCCTGCGACTCAAGGGTGTGATCAGTGTCTGAAACGCATCACAGTTCGCATTGTTTTAATTTTGATCAGAGAGAAGAATATGACTCCTCTGAGACATGTTGTGTATAAAAAGACTCATAATGGCCTCCATCTTGTTACTTTTTCGCTCAGGAGAAAAAGAAAGAACTGTGAGATCGGGGTTGTAACTCAAGTGCAGTTCATGCTTTTCATTATATGCAGATGATCTAAAGCTGTTTCCAGTTTGATGAGTTAAGTGAACTGAGGATTATGAGTTACAGTTACAATACAAAAGTATATTGAATAAGAGTTTTTTAAGATCATAAAATATTGAGGAACAATGTGTCAGCAGACCTTTCTCTCTTTTGTTAAGTATGACAAAAGAGATGTATTCACAATTTGCAGTATTTCAAGCACTATTTTGTGATAATTTATATTTTCTAACCACTATTCTTCTATTATCACTCAGATAAAATCAGTAGCACCAACCCCCGTGTGATTGAGGATCAGAGAGCCAGACAGCTGTGTATCGACGTGCGTCACTCGCTGTTTTACGAGACCTGCGCCACCTACGGGTTCAACGTTGACCGAGTGTTTTCAGAGGGTGAGTGAATGCAGTAAATGCAGGAGGAGGGGCCTGATTGATGGGTGGCTGAGTGAAAGGTTTAATGGCTGCTGTGTGTTTTTCAGCGGCCCAGAAGATTGTAGCTCAGAAGAAGCAGGCGGCATTACAGGCCTGCAAGTCTCTTCCCAACTCGCCCAGTCACTCCGGAGGCTCCACGCCAGGATCAGCATCGCTCCCTGGCCAGGTACCACACCCAGACATCTGCAGTTACATTTCATTTACCCGTCATCACTCACAGTGCCACTTTATTAGGTACACCTGTGCACTCTAATGCAATTCAAACCAACAGCTCTGCCTAAATTATACTCTTATGATTTTTATAATGTCCTGTATTTGTTGATTTGGTCACAAATTTAGGAGAAAACAGAATTGAAATAGAACTCAAACTCAATGTTATGGGCATCAGCGATTCATGGCTGAACAGTAACTTTACTGTACAATCTCTCTTGTCCACCAAACAGTAGGAGAAAGAAAAAACCCGAATAAGCTTTTTCCCACCTGGAGTCAAACTGAGTTTTTATATATGATCAACTGACTCTGTTCATTAAGCATCTTTTTATCCAATTAAACAAAGCGTTGAAAATCATTTTCTTTATCGTTGAGAGGAAACAGACCACATCCACGCTTCATTTTCAGACCGGCACATATCAGATCTTAACTGGGCAAATAAAAATCTTCACTTCCTGGATAAATAATATAAATAAAAATGTACTAATTAGCTATGAAGTTTTTTTTTTTTTTTATCATTAGCCCACTTTTCTTTACTTTCAGCAAATTTCACACAAATACAAACATTAATTAAAAATAGATCATATGAATCACTAGCTTTATTTTTTTACTTAGTCTTTTTTTATTGTATTACTTCATGATCTATTTAAAGCCTTCCAAGACTCTTAGGAGTCCAAATAGATCGTATGGGGACAATTTAGGACCAATTATGTAAATTGAGTTATATTAATTCAACAAGATAAAATACAAAAGTTTGTTTTGAAGTTCGTAGCTTTAAAACAAAACCTGTGTTGAGGTCCAACAATAACTGAGCTTCATAAAAGCAAAGCAAATTTTCAAATGGTAAAAAAATTCAGATATAAAAGCAGCAGCTGAATTTACGTATATTTGTGTATTATTAGATTATTATTAATATTATTATTAGCCTCATTTTAATATCGTAGCCAACTGCAGTGCAGTTCATTAAACAGGTTACAGGTTCTTTAAATGTTTTTAAACGTGGCGTCAGCTTCCAGATTAATATAGTGGAGTAAAAAGAAGTCATGTCAAAATGCCTAAAGCACAAGTTCAAAATTATAAATAAGTTGGTACTTGAGTACACCACTGCAAGGTTCCCACCCCATCACATATTTGTTTCCTGAACCATGATTGAATTTACAGATTATTGTTTTTAACGTTGAGCACGTAGTTTAAAAATCCTCTTTTTAAGGCCCGTTAGTTTTCAGTTCAATAAATGCATTGATGGACTATGGTTATACACTAATATAATACAAACGCGTGAAAGTTGTTCAGTAGTTGTTTATTCTGTTTGGGTCAACGCGAGTCAGATATTACATAAGCCCTGATAAAAATAGTGTTTTTCTGTTGTCCTTCAAAAGTAAAAGTGCTGTTTCACCATCACAGAGCTTTAGCAGCATTTTTGATGTTGCTCATACTCACTTGTTCCCTCAATAATCAGCTTTTTTCAGCATGTTTCAGCAGCAATTAATCAAATTCACACATTTGAAAAATGTATTCCATAGAAAAGAATACAAATGCTGATTGCAAGCACATCTAAAATGGGATTTTCAGACTAAAACTTCGAATGAGGAGCTCTCTCAGCTCTCATCCGAGGAGGAATTACATGCATTATAAAGTTAAAATCATTTATCAAACTGAAATCTAATTTTGTAGACCATTCATTACTTCCTCCACATCCATCTCAGCTCCATGAGTATCACATTCCCCTCGTTCACGATGACCAGCGACTGAAAAATTCATTCTGTCGATCATCACCCACTTTCTGTAAATCGATTTCACCTGTTTGACCCGTTTCATCTTTCAGCTCATTTTCACTCTCACCATCTCTTCTCTCATACCTCCATCCTTCCCCCCCACCTCACCTCCTTCCATCCTGACCCCGCTGTTCCTCCTCCTCCTCCTCCTCCTCCTCCTCCTCTCAGGCCAGTAATGGCCCCAGTAGTGGCTACGCCTACTCCCTCCCCTCCACCCCTGTGGTCGGTCACAGAGAACTGCGAGTCACGCAGGGAGAGGGGGGAGGCAGTATCAACTCACGTTCGCTGAAGAACATCCCCAGACGACCCTCCCTCTTCAAGGTCAGTTGTCTCCACCTGTCAGTGTCTCACACCTTTTAGCCTCCTGTCATCTCCCACCATCATTTCCCTCCACTCAGCTCCGACTCTGACTCTCTCTGCTCAGATCTTCTGCTCCTGTAAACAAACGTGTTGAATTTGTTTCAGAACCGGGACACGGATAAGAAATCTGGTGATGCTAAAGGAGACCTGAGCAGCGTGCGGGGCGTTCCCATCAAACAGGTTCGGTTAAAATTACAAACAGTTCAAATAAAATAAACTGCATTTTCAATGAAGTGGGTGTTTACATGCTTCACTTCGCTTGCAGCACAACGATACAAGCCAACTCCCTCTTCAGCAGGAAGATGGGAACAAAAACACACTTGTCTATTTACAGTATTTCATCTTACATAAGCAGCACAAAAAAATCTCTTATTTTATCCTTTCTCAAGGGCGTTCTATTAATATGGGGCTTTCAGCTATTTCCCTTTTCGGTTGCGCTGCTACACTTTGAAGAAATTGTGTGTGTTGTGTCGACTCTAAATTTAGGCGGATTCGACGTGCCGTTTGTGGCGAGTACATTGACCTCGGTTGTCGTTTTTGACAGAGCATCCTGTGGAAGAGAAGCGGTAGCTCTCTGAATAAGGAGTGGAAGAAGAAATACGTCACCCTGTCCAACAATGGCACGCTGTCTTACCACTCCAGCTCCAGTGTAAGAGAACACCACAGCACAGATCGATGAGGCAGTAAAACACCAGCTGACGGCCAACAGATGGAACGACTGCAGATTTTTTAGATTTAACTACACTTTCAGCATCAGTGCTTTCAAGACAGAGCCTGATTTATCTTAAACAACACTAAAATTGTTTGAAACTTTTACTTAATATTGATTTTTTTCGTCCCAGAAAACAATCACAATGATTTAACATTTGCACAGACAATAGAAACTGTTGTTCACATTAAAGGTCTCGTGTTTTACAGTAAGTACAGTAATATCCATAAGGAGATATATTTGTGGATTTAAGAAGCAAAAACCATCTCAGTGTAGTTTTACATCTCCTCTCTCAGGCTCCTTACTCCAGTAACAACAGGTCAGTCAGCCAATCAGAGGAGAGGATCAGATCAGACCTCTTCTGATTGGCTGACTGTCTCTGTAGAGTAGATTTATTAATAAGTATTATAATAAATAAACTCCATTAATAAAGCACCAATAAAATAATGATAAAATGAGGGAGTCCCGGTGGCTCAGTGTGTACCATTAATGCTCAGTCCAACCTGTGGCCTTTTGCTCTCTCTCTCTATAAGATCTAGGTCTATAATAGAGGCAAAATGACTTCATATTATAATAATAAACTAAATATATGAAAGAGTACAATAAAATAGGGGCGAAATATACAATAGACAGACAGTAGATAATAGAATATGTAAATGAAAATGAAAGCACCTCTTATAGCTCTTTGAAGAGTCTTCCATAGTTGCCTATTTTCTTGTGCATAAAATTATGTGTATTTAAATCAGAGCTGAGGAATAAGAGACTGGTCTCAAACGCCTACGAGCTTTACAAACAAGTAAAGCACCTTGAAATCCACTTTAAAATATACTGGGATCCAGTAAAATTGGGGTCATGTGCTCTCTCTCTCTCTCTCTCTTGTTTTAGTTAAAAGTCCAGCAGCACTGTTACTCTGAATAAACAGAAGTTTATTAATTGGCTGTTTTGCAAGAGCAGTGAACAGAGCATTGTAGAAATTTTATCCAACTAAGTAAAGGCAGAGATGAGTCTTTCAGCCTCTTTATGGAACAGGAGCAGCCACAGTTTGACAATATGTCTAAAATGATAGGAAGCAGTTTTGGTCACTGTCTTCATGTTCGGAGTAAAATGTAATCCAGAGTTACAGTTTTGTCTTTATCTGGTTTATTTTAAAGCAGAAGTTAGAGCAACAAAACCCTTCCAGCAAAGAGCTACTTTTAAGAACTGGCATCATCCAAGCCCAGGAGGATCAAATCGATCATCAAGAATAAAACAAAAACAAAAAAAAAAAAATCCTAATTTTAGCTCAAGTAGAGAATCACAAGGCCAGTGAACTGACTCAGAAACACAGCAGGATCTATCTAGCATGAGCTAACACCACCACTGTAAGATACTGCTCTTATCAGAGGCGTATTGACACTGGTATAGATTCAACCTTTAGTTTGTAAGATGCATTATCATCTTTCAACAGTTACAGTCTTGCTAAAGTCTGATCTAATCACTGTCTCATAAAACTTCCCACCTCACACAAACACCCTTGATGTCCCTGGTGAGACTTTCTAACATGATGTTTTGTGGGTTTCAGGACTACACACAGAACATCCACGGAAAAGAAATAGACCTGCTTCGTGTGACGGTCAAAGTTCCTGGGAAACGTCCCCCGAGAGCCGTCGCCCCTGCGGTCCCCTCACCTGTGCCCCCCGGCTCAGCACCTGGAGTTAACGGGCTGAGTAAAGAGCCGACAGCCGCCGACAGCACCAGCACTGGTACAGACACGAGTGCATGTACACAGAGCATGCATACCTTTCACTGGGGGTCTGAGGGCAGGGGCAATGAGTTTACCAAGACACGGCTGATGTTACTCTAAACGCTGCTAACTGCCAACAAATCCCATTAAAAAGAGCAACACTGGAATAGTTTTGAAACTTTTACTTAATATAGATTTCTTTTCCCAGAAAATATTCAAAATTATTTAACATTTGCACAGACGCTGAGTTTCCTGCACCACTGAATAGAAACTGTTAAAGGTCCCATATTTTACAATAAGTGTTGATCTACATAAGATATTTGTGGTTTTTAAGAACAACAAACCATCTCAGTGTAGTTTAACGTCTCCTCTCACAGGCTGAGCTTTGAGCTCTAGAAACAACAGGTCAGTCAGCCAATCAGAAGAGAGGATCTGATCCTCTCTTCTGATTGGCTGATTGTTACCTGAGCAATCCAGTAAAAAGGTGAAACCCTCCAAATCCTCCGAGGTTGGATGGTGGGTCCAGGTAGGCAGATCTTGGGGCGTGGTTGAGGACGGTGACTGTTTGTTGTGACATCACAAAGTTCCAGAAGTCCTGACAGCTGGTTTCATTTCTTTGTGGACTGATCACTTTCATACTTTACCAGTATCAATATAGAACCTAGACCTGCTTTATAAATCAGACCACATGAAGGTCTACCTTTAGACTGTATGGACCTTTAACATCTACCTTTAGACTGTATGGACCTTTAACATCTACCTTTAGACCGTATGGACCTTTAACATCTACCTTTAGACCGTATGGACCTTTAACATCTACCTTTAGACCGTATGGACCTTTAACAAACAAACAAAAAAAAAAAATGAAATGATTCATTTTGACAGCAATCATACCCGTCACTGGGGGTCTAGGGGCAGGGGTAAGGATTTTAGGGTACAGCTGGTGTTACTCTAAACCTCTCCTATTGTCGATATCTAGTCGTGTCTTTTCCAGAAGTTGAAGCTCTGAAGTCGTTACGAGATTCTGTGATAAAACTGATCCAAACTGTAACTAATATAATGTTGATGCTTCACATGATGAAAATTTACTGCACATAAGACTAATTTCTCTTGGCTACGCCAATGGTCTACGAGATGATCATCCTGCACGTTGTGTAGATAAGTTGTTTAAAAAAAAAATAACCAGCTCCTCTACATCCTTTCTTCCCTCAGTTCCTCTTTTGTGTCCAGCCACTCTCTCCGTGGTCGACGATCGGGCAGGTGGTTTGTCCCCTCAAGGCGGAGAGAGAGCACTTCAGCGCTGCTCCTCCTCGTTGTCCACCAAAGCACAAAGTGTTGGTACGTACCTCAGGAAAACAAAACCTATGTCATTGAAGCCAGGTCAATAACACTTCTGCAAAAAAAATTGATTATTTCTGCACCAAAATGTCAGATGCCCTCGAAGGGACCGCAAGTCCCTTTGCTGGAAAAGACCCCAGCCAGTCGTCCCCCATGAGCGACAGGAAGAAGAACAGGAGGAAGAAGAGCATGAATCAGAAAGGAGACGCAGCCGTTGGACAGGCTGAAGGTAACGTTCAAGTCTCACTCATCTGTGCATTAAATATAAGGATAGTGTGATTGACTATATAAATATGAACATACACGGATAGAAAATTGATAAAGAAAATAATAAAAACGTTTTAGGCTTTTTGAAGAAGAGATTAGAATCAAATGGAACCTAAAAATTGAGATATTCCTTTTTTCTGAAGTCTTTATCTTCTACCTCTTTCTATAGTTCAGTGATGGTGTTTGTCTTTCTTAACACCCTCTTCTTAACACTTGCACTTGTCTCTCTCTCTCCCTTTTTTCTTTTCCTGTGCTCATCGCTCGCTCTGCAGCCAAACGCAAAATGTGGAAATTAAAGAGCTTTGGTAGCTTGAGAAACATTAATAAGACAGGTAACAAGTGAGGGTGATGGTGCTGACTCAGCTCGTGCTCAGATTTCCATATAATATCCTTCCTCTGTCTGTTTTCCTCCTCACTGTGCCTGACACGCGTTACCTTCATCCCAAGCCTCAGTTCTTCATTTGACTTGTTTGCATTTTAATAACAAGATTTTTTTTGTTTTCACCTTCCACCAAGTTCCTGGTCTGTTGTTTGTGTTCGTTTTTTTTTTTTAAACTTACTTCACTAACTGTAGATTCATTACGTCCATTATAACACACACTGGTGCACATGGAAATCTCTTCCCTTTTCCTCGCAGAGGAGGAGAACGCAGACTTCATCATCGTGTCGTTTACCGGGCAGACGTGGCACTTTGAGGCCCAGAGCCAGGAGGAGAGGGATTCATGGGTAACGGCGATAGAGAGCCAGATTCTGGCGAGCCTGCAGTCCTGCGAGAGCGGCAGAAACAAGGTGAGGGAAAAAAAAAAAAAATCACGAGTCATGAACCTTTAACACAACTTCTGCCACAGGAGCGAGTTGGAGCAGTTCTGGTTTTTTCTCTGCACCTGTAAAACATCATCATCAGTGGATGGAGTTTGTCCAGTTGACTTTGAGCATGAATATATATTAATATACTTTGAACATTTAGTTAATTATTGGAACATGTACTTGTCAGAGTCAAGATACTTGGGACCCAGATACAGATAGAACAAAAAGGAATTTACAAAAATCAAGTCAGAAAACCAGGTAAAAACAAGAAAAAACAGAAAATCCCCCCCCAAAAAAACCCCTCACTCCTCCTCAGCTCCACCTTCTCCTCCAAATCTGGTTTATTCTGGTTTAAAAAAAAAAAAAAAAACAACATGGCTGACAGAGACTAAATACACTAAAGAGAAGCACAGGTGATTGAACACAGGTGAAACACATTAGGGCGGGAAAGACAATCACCTAAAGAGGCAAACAGGAGACAAAGACAGGAAGTAAATGACACACAAGAAAATCTACTTCAAAATAAAACAGGAATTGAATCAAACATCCAAAACAAATATGAAACTATGAACAAAGTTTCCATCAGGCATCAACAACCATGACAGTACTTAAAAGATAGGTTGAAATGATTAACGTTAACTACCCAGCTTCCATGGAGAGCTGGGCTGAAGTCGAGTTACAGAGCTTCTGCAAACAAATATTTTTCTAGAGAAACCTCAATATTGCCAGGTTATGGTTATGCCAGGTTGCCAGCAATATCATTTACTATTCATAGATAATAAGTAAGGATGTTTTTAATTCTACAATTGATTGTTATGTAATTAATATTTAATGTTATAGAGACAAAGGATTTCAAAGCAAGTGTTCAGGGGCTTTAAAAACATTTAATGGACAATCTCTCATCTCTCTTTTCCTTATAATCAATACACATGATACAGTGTGATATGTATTAATTGATATAATGTGATGTGGCCATGTTCTAACCATTCACACAGAGGCCCAGGTGGATTTAAATGCCGTTTGTTTTTGAAGTAAAGGAGTAACCGTGGGCGTATAATTAAATGACTGAAAGCTGTGTTTGTGTTCCCGTGCAGGCGCGTAGGAGCAGTCAGAGCGAGGCTGTAGCGCTCCAGGCCATCCGTAACACCAAGGGCAACGGTCTCTGTGTGGACTGCGAAGCACCAAGTGAGTAAATGCTCGCTCTTTCTCTCCAGATGCAGATTTACTCTGGAGGATGATTCTGCCTTCATGCACCACTCACAGCCTGTGGTGGTTTACAGTTCACACCACAGTTTGACTTCACTTGCAGTAACCAGTCTGTCTTCACTGCAGATCCCACCTGGGCCAGCCTCAATCTGGGTGCACTGATCTGCATCGAGTGCTCCGGGATCCATCGAAACCTGGGGACTCACCTGTCTCGTGTCCGCTCGCTGGACCTGGACGACTGGCCCGGAGAGCTCACACAAGTCCTGGCTGCCATCGGAAACCACATGGCCAACAGCATCTGGGAGAGCTGCACACAGGGCAGAACCAAACCCACCCCTAATGCAACACGGTGGGTACAACCTCATCGACGCATGTTTGATTGACCACAGATTGTTAAACTGATGAATCCATCTTCGAACAGCATCAGGTTTCAGCTCACGACACTCGAGACTGAACAGTTTAGCATTAATAACCAGTATATAAACACTTAAATATAACGTCACTGTAATGAGATATTAACTTTGAACATTTAATAGATCATTGTCACATCTACTTTTACTACTACTTTAAGATCCTTTTAGATGCAGACAAACAAAAGAGGTTTCATGGAAAAAAAACTTAAAGAAACCAATTCAGAAAACCAGACAGAAACAAAATATAAAAAAATCAAAAACAAAGCAGTATGTAATGGGCTTCAGTGGATGGAATATATTTCAATATGAACTGCAGGTTTAACAAAACAAGTCATAATTATTGAACAATACATTCATTAACACTTAAAATGTCCCTCTCGGCTCATAAATACAGTTTATTAAAAATAATTCAAAAACCTTTCAGTTGGTGCATTCAAGTACTCGTGGGTTTCAAAAGCTGGTGAATTAAAGAAAACGTTTCACTGCAACAAACAACCTGAAACTATGATCTTTGACATCAGGGCTCCCACAGTCACATATATGGACAAAAACCCATATGGCGACTGAATTCTGTATTTGTTGATTGTGAAACATCAGGCACCAGGAGCTGTGACCTTATAAAGGTGTCTCCTCCACACTTTGGTCTTTGGCACCTTGATATGTTCATCTGTATCTTTATGTTTCACCAGTGAGGAGAGAGAGTCCTGGATTCGTGCCAAGTATGAGCAGCGGGCGTTTGTGGCGCCTCTTCAGCCGACCTCCGGGACCCAGCTGCCAGAGGACAGTATGCCGGTGTGGCTGCTGTCGGCGGTGACTGAGAGAGATCTGCCCAGGCTGCTGCTTCTCCTGGCCCACAGCACCAAGGACCAGATAAACGCTCAGCAGGCCGGGTCGACTTCGCCGCCTCGCACGGCCCTGCACGCTGCTTGTCATCTGGGAGATGTGGTCATGACTCAGCTGCTGGTCTGGGTGGGTGTCTCCTCAGTGCACTGTTAGCTGCTCAGATTAGCCTTTAAAAATACACCAACACACCCCTGGGACACCTGGGCATCGGTAACACTCAAAAACCCCTTTGTAACTTTGGTTCACTATCTCTTGTACATGCATTGAAAAGGAATGAATACAGGAGCAAATATACAGGAACAAAAACTAAGAAACAGGAGCCAAAAAAAATAGGAAGTCCAAGAGATACTAGGTTGAACTACAAACAGAGAACTACTAGACTCTAAAGAGAAGCAAACAAACAGAAAACCAGACAAACTGACAAGAACAAAGGGGAAGACAGAGACTTAAATACCCACGATAACAACACAGGTGTAACACATTAGGCTGTGGCAGACAATCAGAAAAACAGGACAAGGAAAGGAAGTAAATTAACCACAAGACACAAGGGAGATTCTCTCAAAATGAAGGAAACAATATAGATTAATAATAATAATAATAATAATAATAATAATATCTAAATCAAGAGCACAGTCTGTCTATAAAAGTGGACATAGACACCAGGGCTGAAAAGTAAAGTCAATAATGAGGGGGGCGACTCCACTGGTTGTTAAAGTCAGATTGTATTGAAGTCTATGGGAAAATGTCCCTACTTCTCCCTTGATTTATTAGCTCAGTAAACGTTTTCCTAATGAGTTTATGGTCTCAGTCTCTAGTTTCAAGTCTTCAATACAACATGATGTTCATTTTTTAAATGATGGTCCATTTAGAGGAAAATAGACCAGAAAGCAGGGGATGGATTAGGGGGTGTGGCTACTGAGTGATTGACAGACTGTACCACCCAATCAGGATAGAGTACAGAGCAGGTCAGCTCCACCCCTCACTCCTCCTCAGCTCCACCTTCCCCTTGAAATATGATTTCAAGTGATTTCAAAAAACAAGATGGCCGACAGACAAATGACAAACTGGAGGCTTCAGAACAGTCAAGAGTCTGAAAACAACGTTTAAATTTAGATTCTAATCTAAAAAATTCAAACATAAAATGACCATCATAGCAAACCATTACAGTTAGTCAAACTCAGAATCTACTTTGTCTCTTTAACGTTGTTTTCTGAACATGTTATTTGGTTTAACTAGAAATTGTGACGGTTCTCATCATCAGAATCATCACAATATGAACCAGAATCTGTCCCGGTGACACAAATTTAATCTGTAATCAATATTCGATCTATATAAATAAGCTCGCACTGAACAATACCATGTTTTCTGTCTCTCTTTTCTCCCCTCGCAGTATGGAATCGACGTGAAAGCGAAAGATAACCTTGGCCAGACAGCCATGATGATGGCCCGAAAAAATGGGAGCAAAGGCTGCATCGATATTTTGCTCCAGCATGGCTGTCCCAACGAGATGTCCCCCTCCACCACTGCCACTCCCATCCTCTCCCGCCGGTCCAGCACCGCCAGCCTGGGCCGAACCAGCTCCAGGAAACGGGTGTCGTAGCGTGGACTGATGCTACCACGCAGGGGCTGGTGACAGTTTAGTAACCTGCAGGCGGATTTGAATCTGGAGACGGGTGTACTATAAGAAAAATGACAGGACTATATCGTAGTACTAAGGATTTAAAAAATGTTTCTGAAGACTGAACAACATATCAAACAACTTAAAAGCAATATTCATTCAATTTGTTGATGACAGATATATTGCTGAAATACTGTGTTGTTGTTGACCTCATTTCAAATTGACTCAAGTAGAACTTTGTAGCTGTATCTGTAACTTTAGAGCAGACACTCGACCTGCCTCTGTTTCACTTCCTCCAGAAGAAGTGCAATAAATAATTCAGCTATAATCGTGAAAAGCAACAAATCTTAGAGGAAACTCTGTCGAACGACAGCATGGTCACTTGTGTGAGGATTATTACATCAAGCGGGTGGTGCTTTAATTCAAATTTGTTGTGACTGGACCAAAACAGCTTTTCCATTTTCTTCAGTTTTTTCCTTTGGCTTTACAATTGAAACATAAACATAAATATGTCATGTTGTTAGTTATGTGTGCAGCGGTATAAAGGTCAGTTTATATATAAACAAATCAGCTGAGATAATTCTGCTTAGACTAGAAAAATGAATGGTTTGGATAATGAAATATGTCAGTGTTACTCTCACAGGTCAAAGATATGGCGTTTTATTATACTGTAAATGTACCTATACTACAAACTTAATGTTAAACTGTAACGAAGACACAACTGAAAAATCTGACTCAATTTTTGTAAATGATTTCTTACTGGTAGTTTTGAAAATATGTCAAGTTTGTTTTTTTTCATTGTCTTTTATAATTTCTTATTCTCCAACATGACACATAAAAGCATAAACCAGTAAACAAAATGCTTTTACATATGTAAACATGTGGCTGTTTGTTAAAGGTTTTGTTGGGGATAGCCAGAGGACATTATTCATACATTGCGTTACTGTTGTGTAGGTCTATCCCAAGGGTTCACAGTGAAGTATGAAGCGGTTACAGGTGTCATTGTCACTTCTGACACTTTGTGGGTCGCATGAATCCCTCATGAGCAAAAAGAAATGGTTACCGGAATAAAATAAACTTTTTTTTTAATTAGCATTATTAAGATAGTTTGTGGTGTTTTATTTTGGCTTCTTGTTTTGACCCACCTGCTGCATAACGTTATTGTTTTGTAGCATGTTTCTAATCCACGTTAAAGACATAGCAATGTGTCTGTGCTGAAAATCTGATGGAGTTTCAGAGGCTGCATCCTTCAGAGGGTGCATCCTTCAGAGGCTGCATCCTTTAGGGGCTGCATCCTTCAGAGGGTGTATCCTTCAGAGGCTGCATCCTTCAGAGGCTGCATCCTTCAGAGGGTGCATCCTTCAGGGCCTGCATCCTTCAGAGGGTGCATCCTTCAGAGGGTGCATCCTTCAGAGGCTGCATCCTTCAGAGGGTGCATCCTTCAGAGGGTGCATCCTTCAGAGGCTGCATCCTTTAGGGGCTGCATCCTTCAGGGGCTGCATCCTTCAGAGGGTGCATCCTTCAGGGGCTGCATCCTTCAGAGGGTGCATCCTTCAGAGGCTGCATCCTTCAGGGGCTGCATCCTTCAGAGGGTGCATCCTTCAGGGGCTGCATCCTTCAGAGGCTGCATTCAAAGACAGATTGCGTCACAGCATCAGTGCGATTAGACTTTTTCTTCCTGGCCCAACCCACCGTGTTTGTTTAGTATAGTATATTTGATGCTAACAGTAATATTCTTGTGACAGAGTACTTCTACACGGTGGTACTGTTACTGCAGTAAACGCAGGTCCTCTGGTAGGTTTACAGTAATAATAATAATATACTAATACACCTTTATGCCACCATCTTAGTTTATTTAGCATAGTGTGTTTTGATGCTAACACTAATATCTGTGTGAGTAGCATTTTACTTGTGACAGAGATGGTACAGTTACTGCAGTAAGAGTACCTTGGTACTTGCTCCTCCTTTGTATGTCTACAGTGACAACAATGATAATGATGAAGATGATGGTGTGTTTTGATGCTAATAGATGCTAATCTTGAGTAGTACTTTACCTGTGGCAGTACTTGTACACGGTCTCTGTCACTGTCACTGCAGTGAAGGCCTCGGTCCATTGTCTTGAGTCCTTCCGGCTGCAATGACTCTGTCGCGCTGTAGAGGGCGTCATCAACACTCGCTTTGTTGACACACGTCACGAAAACGCGACGGAGAATCACACGGTGCTGAGATTCTTAGATAAACCGTGGACGAGCACCGGAGCCCGTCCGAAAACACCGAGACAACGCGGATCCTCACCGACTGTTAGCGTCCGTCAATGGGGGAGCAACAGTGACGGTGACAGGAACCGGAACAGGAACCGGAACCGGAGGACGAGTCTGCAGCGGCTAAATGTGTGAAACGTGAGTGAGTGAGCTGAGCGAGCAGAGTTACCTCAGTGTGTCTGGTTCAAACTGGCTCCTCTTTATTAGACCGAGAAACACTGATGCGGCTCTCTAAGTATCTTAGGTCTTCAATGGTTAAAACAGACAAACCTCGGTGTTGGAAGGAGAATATCTCACCTGTGTCTGAAACCAGAGGGTTTGAATGAAGATTATGTCATTGAAATATTCATCAGCCACTTGATTATTGTTTGAATTCATCAGTGAAGAGAGCAGCCAGAATCAGACACGTATGGCATGTTATTATTATTATTATTATTATTATTATTATTATTATTAATAAAATCTGTCTGATCAGCAGCCTGAAACTGTCTGCAGTGAATAGTCATTAATAACAATCACCAACTGATTGTTTATCATTATAGTCTTTAGATATCATATTAAAACAAGGCAGTTTTCTTCTTCTCATCATGAAGATTTTCTGCCTTTATATTGACCTGAACAGCCTCAGGGTTTGGACAGTTGCTCGGACTAAACAATCTATGACTGATCGAATAATCAGTTAAATCAATTATCAAACTAAATGTGAAAAACTGTTTTTGCTAACTGAGCTAAAAAATAAAAACAAGGCTTTATTACAGAGTGAATGTCTTTCGTTTTGTTCTCTGTAGTTTATTTGGGGGGGGGGGTCTTCTTTAGCTGTGCAGATGGAGCAGTTTCTTACAGTTACATTCACTGTAATAATGATGTCAAGTGCAACATGTGAGATATTTTATTGTCTAAGCTGCAGCAAAAACACTAGTTAAAGTTAAAATGAATCAAACCTTTAAAATTTGTTGGGTTTTTGCATCTCACCTTGTTAATGACACAAACCCACTGACAACAACTTTGTTGTTGTTTTATTACACAACATTTTTTCCGTTGAATCTTGTCCCAGTTAAATCCTTGATATTTCAAATAATAATGAAAATAATAAAAACTAAACAAACAAACAAACCTGTTTTAAAAACGAAATTCAAAATGAAGTAAAATTGAAAACAAAACAAAATAAAAAATATTGATAAATCCCAAACTGAGCTAATGGTGTCCCAGTGTCAGTAAATGCATCACAAATAGACTTGCCTTCACCTGACTGTCACAGGATGTCTCACACTTCTGCTCTGATGATGGTGTGGTTTTCTCCTGCAGTTGAACCGTAGGGCACCGGGAGCTGCAGCAGCCGGGATGAGGATCCGGCTGCAGGGTCCTGGCCACGCTGCCAGCCTCCTCGCTGAGCTCAACCGCTGCCGCCAATCACGTCGCTACTGTGACGTGTTACTGCAAGTTGGGAACCGCACATTTGCGGCGCACCGTGCGGTGCTGGCCTGCGCTGGGACCTACTTCCGCAACCTGTTCGCCCGGGCTCCGGCCCCGTCCACCACCGCCTTCTCTCTGGAGTTTATCTCCCCGGCCAACTTTGAGAAGGTGCTGACGTTCGTCTACACGGGGGAGATCCTGACTGACCTCATAGATGTTGGTGTGCTGTACGAGCTGGCTGAGAGGCTGGGTGTCAGTGAGCTGGTGAGGGCCTGTCACGCCATCTTCCCTGACCTGCAGGCTTCTGTGTCTGCAAACTGTAAAGCAGGGAGTCCTGGAGACCTGGCCCTGGACTCCAGCATGGTCGCTGCTGCCTCCACAGTGGCTGCTGCCAGCGCAGCTTCTGTCTCTGCGTCGTCTGTGTGCTCATCTGCCGCCTCCTGCTCGTCTCTGTCTTCGTCAGCTGGTCCGTCTGCCGCCCCGACTCCTGCTGCTGCTCCCTCACCTCTCTTCCAAGGCAGGACAGCCAGGCCCAGCCGTGAGGCTCACACAGGGGCTCTGGCTCTGGACCTGAAGGCAGAAGATGTCCAGTCTCATATCGGCTATGGGCAGATGTCAGCAGATCATCAACTAGCAGGCGGGCATCTTTTAGCCAGCAGCAGCCACTCCAGTCAGAGTGATGGTGTGCTGCTACCAGGTCCTGTGCTCCAGCTGAAGACTGAGCAGGGGCTGGAGGAGGAGGCAGGAGGTGAGGAAGGCAACAGAGATGGACAAATGGCTTCTGAGAGTGCAGGTGTTACCGTGCCTCTGAGCAGCGACCCAGCGGCGTCCGACTCCTGCTCCTTCCCCGACTCTTCGGCTCAGCTGGGAGCCGAGGCCTGCGCCCCAACATCCTCGTCAGGAGAGCCTCTGGGCAGCCTGCAGGTCGGGGCGGTGGAGGGCAACGTGGTGGACCTGCAGAGGGACGGCAGGCTGATGTTCAGAGACGCGGAGGAGGGAGAGAATGAGGAGGAGCGAGAGGCTCTGCAAGGTAACGGAGCAATGGAGGGAATAGAGGAGGAACAGTGGAGGCAGCTGGCAGGCGAGATCATCGAGCTGAGTGATGACGAGAACTTCCTGGAGGAGGGAGATGAAGAGGATGATGAAGATGACCTTGTGTGCGTGGAGAATGGAGAGGGAGGGAACTCAAGCAGCCAGGTAATGTTTGTGTTTGTCAGCTGTGGAACATTTTGTACCTCAGACGTTCAGGTCTAAGAATTGAGACGTTGCCTTGCCGAGGTTTCCACACTTCAAAATGACTTGTCCACTCTTCCAGGTGCCCAGAGACATGCTGTCGTGTAAGGCCTGCTCAGTGCCCCTCCCAGCAGACCCAGCCGCCGTCCGAAGACACGCTGAGACCCACCTGACGGAGCTGGGGCTCTGCAGGGTGTGCGGGGCCTCATTCCCAGACCGTGTCGCCGGCGCCACCCACTCCCTGTCCCACGTCGGGGTGCAGCTCTTCACCTGTGACATGTGTCACCTGCAGTTCTGCAGCCAAAGCAAACTGCTGCGTCACCACCGCCAGGCGTCCTCCGGTTACACCATACCTCAGGGGGCTCTCACCGGCGGCAGCCAAGGCCCCGGCTCCGAGCTACA
This sequence comes from Rachycentron canadum, assembly GCA_038496675.1. Lineage (NCBI taxonomy): Eukaryota > Metazoa > Chordata > Actinopteri > Carangiformes > Rachycentridae > Rachycentron > Rachycentron canadum. The sequence continues at coordinate 2,034,397 of CM076651.1, forward strand.
CTGTGCTGTGTGCACAAAAACCCTCAGCAAGGACTTTCAGGTTGGTGGACATTTGATATGGATTTTGAAGTAAAATTTCAGGCCATTTTGATACATGCATGATTTATAAATTTTAGAATGGGCTCTAAAAATGCATAAATATATTTTTAAATATTATTTAAAGAGGGAGGGGCGTGTCTGGCATTATTAACACAAACATCACATTGTCGTCCACCTTTCACAAACGTGACTCTACAGTTTGTTTTCGATTGAATTCCTTCCTGCCATTTATTTCAGTTTGATGTTTGTTTATTCTGCTAGTAAAAAAAAAGAAACAGGTGAGATTGAAATCTAATATTTGAATGTGTGAAACAGACTCAGTGTGATGAGGCAGACATCAGCTGAATCTACATTAAACCACCTGACCATGTGTTTCTCACCCTCAGACTGTCAAAGACCACCTGCTGGCCCACGTGTGTCCTCAGAGCCTGAGCTGTGGACTGTGCCACCTCCCCCAGCTCTCCCTGTGCTCTCTGCTGTGGCACGCCCTCACCCACCTCTCTCTGCCCGTCTTCACCTGCCCACACTGCGCCCGCTGCTTTGCGGAGCGGCCCCTCCTGGACAAACATATGACTGTGCACGCCGAGGAGGCAGCGGCGAAGGAGAGGGAGCGCTCGGCGCTGAGGGCGTACAGGGTCGGGGCAGATGGAGTCGGGGGAGGTGGTGTGGCCGAGGTGGAGGAGCTGCACTGCTTCCTTTGCCCACAGACTTTCCGCTCCTCATCGGCCTTTCAGTACCACCTCAGCCTGCACACCAACGAGTCCCTGGGGAGCGGGGGAGGCGTCGGGGGCCAGGGCTGGTTAGGCAAACGCAAAGCTGACCATTTGCTGGAGTGTCCTCCATCCTCCTGCTCCTCCTCCTCCTCCTCCTCGCGGGACGTCAGTGGCCTCGTTAAGATGAGCAACCTGGGTTTGGGCCTGGGAATGGGCTTCAACATGCCAGATAAGTTTTTCCAGGGGCCAGTACACAGCCTGTCGTCTGGTGTCCTGACCAACGGGAGCTCAGGGCAGGATGGTGGCGCCGGAGCAGCAGGAGTCCGTGGGAAATGGTACCGGTGTCGCTACTGCGGCAAGCGGTTCGCCCACTCGGGGGAGTTCACCTATCACCTCCGCATCCACACCGGGGAGAAACCCTACCAGTGCAAAGTGTGCCTGCGCTTCTTCAGGGGCCGCTCCACCATGATCTGCCACCTGAAGACGCACGCTGGCGCCCTCATGTACCGCTGCACCGTCTGCGGCCTTTACTTCTCCACGCTGAAGCTGGTGTCGTCGCACATGGAGCTCCACAAGGACCACCTGCCGCCGGACTTCAACATCGAACAGACCTTCATGTACAATGACCACTCAAAAGAGCCGCTGCCGACCGTGGACACCTGACCTGGTGCAGCTCCATAATCCTTCACCCTCTGTCTGTCTGGTTGTCGTGGACCATATACTGAATATAATAGACCAGGGCTGCAAATAACGATGACTCTCATCATCGATTAGTCGTTTTAGTCGGTTAAATGTCTCCCAGAACTAAAGGTGGCTCCTTCAAATGAGCCGTTTAAAGTCAAACCCTCCAAAATATTCATTTTATGGTCATATGAAATGAAAGTAAAGCAGCAAATTCTCACATTTGAGAAGTTGAACCAAGAGAGTGTTGCTTCATAAATAACTGCATTGACAGTTAAAATCAGTGTTGATCGACTAATCGATTAATCGCTTCAGCTCTGTTATAGACTTAGACTTTTAGAATGTAGTGGACATGTTACGTGTCAGATGCTGTTCACCGAGTCGACCTGTTTGGAGGTTTGGTCTCTTTGAGCTAAGATAAAAAAGAAAAAGAAGCCACTTGGTGGCAGTGTGTGTCAGTGGGAGGATGGAGGCCCGTGGTGCAGCCCTCCTGCTTATATCCAAACTAGTCTGTATCTTTATAACGTCAGTACCCGGATAGGTTTGTAATGTCAGCGGTTGATGATTACACTGTTATTAAAGTAGCATCTCATTGTAGCAATGAAATTATTTTCCTATATTTGCAGTTGCTATTTTCACACACTGCAATTTTTACAGTTTGATCTTCACTCCATAGACTGAACACAACTTGCTATGTGAGGGAGTGTTTCGATTTGTGTGTGTGTCCATCGAATGCCTTTATTTAGTCACAGGCTCTGTTCACTTGTTGAGCGTGTGCGAAGCATCTTGTGCTGTAGAAAAAACACGATATTTAAGTGCCCATCACATGTTTGTGTCTTATTTATGATCACAGTGCAACTATTTATTATTTTTTAAATATTGAATATTGTTTTTGAAAAGAATAAAATAAATGAAGACTTATCAGCCCCGGCTGTTTCTCTTTAATCGACCTTTTGCACCATGAGTCTCATCCATCATCAGAATCTTGGTGATGAATTTGCAGAAATCTGCGTAAATGTTATGAACCTCCTGCTTCCAGGGCACTCGTGACCTTCTGCCCCTTTTTAAATCCCAGTCTCTTCCTGCCATTGTGCTGTCTGCAGAGTGACAGACCCTTTTCATTTTTTTTCTCTTCCTTCTTTATAATTTAAAACTGAATGAACCACTTTCCAGATGGAATTTGTAATAAAGATCAACAGAATCTGCAAAGAGGGAAATAGCCAAGTCCAAAAACAGCAAGTTAAATAAACTTTAAGCTTCCAAACATGCATTTCTATTGCTCTACTCTATCTTGGTGAAGAAGAAATTTTCCAGCTCAGATGGATACAATCAGTGTTTGAGGGAGTTTTATTGGGTTATAACAGAATTTGTTCGACTACAGCAGGAGATAAATGTGAGCTATAATTTAAATGTGGTATGGACTAAGGACATACATTACACATATGGGTATGAGGATGGCTCCTGTCTGGCACTGGACAGGCAGCAGGTTTGTTTACACGCATTCCTGGAGCGGCGCTGCTCTTCCCCTGCGCCGCGAGGCTGCCATCCTCGTTCCTGTGTGATTTGAGCAGCTTTCAGGGGGGAAAAAAAACAAACTAAATCAAACATTTCCTGCCCTCTTCTGTGTAAAACTATGATCAGATACATGATAGAAATAAAAACACAAAGTGGATTATGAGGGGAAGGTTTTGGTGAGGCCTGGCTGTGGCATAATAAACAGCACAATGAGTCAATGACCAGAGTGAGAAGATACAGTCCAGGACTCAGGTTTCAGTGCTGTCAAATCTTCACTTAAGAAAACGCCTTGTTCTTGATTCTTACTCTTTTCTTGTCTCAGCTTCTTCCTTATGAGCCGACCTCTGACTGGCTTGTGCTGGCGTTGCTTAACTTGCGCTGCTTTCCCGGGTCTCCTCGGTCTCCGTTGGGAGCGTTGGGCCGGTTTCCTGCCTCAACCTGGTCTGCAGTCGCTTCTCTGGGTAAGTGGTTCAACACCGTGTTGATCAGGTTGTTGCGGAAGCTCTTGCTAAGGAAGTTGTAGAGGATAGGATTAGCGACGCAGTGGAAAAGAGACAGGCCCTGGAACACACCGAACAAAAAGAAGATAACTTCTATTGTGTTGCAGCTGAGGATGTTGGGGTTAAGGTCATCTATGATCATGATGAACATGAGGGTGTGGTAGGGCAGCCAGCACAACATGAACACCAGGGAGTACACGTGCACCAGCCACACATCCCGCCGACCCTGCACATCTGGAGCTCTTTGAACCGCTCGAGCGATCAGCAAGTTACAGGTGATGATGACAGTAGCAGGACCCAGGAACTGGAAGAGCAGGCAGAAGAAAGCCACCGAGACAAACCACTCGATGTGGTTGTTCTCAGGCACCATGTAACAGCCCGGCTCGTCCCACTCCAGAACATCCACGTGGACGTTCTCCATCAGAGACAGGAAGAGGGACAGCGTCCAGAGGCCTCCGCATAGCCACCAGCGCCGACGCCCCACCACGGGGAACAGGGCTGGAGACGAGGGCCTGGTCAGGGACAGGTAGCGCTCCAGGGTCATGAAGGCCAGGAAGAAGGAGCTGCTGTAGAAGTTGACCAGATAGATGAGGTTGGTGACTTTGCAGAGGAAGCGGCCCCAAAGCCAAACCTCGTCCATTGTCACCTCCATCATGAAAAAAGGCAGGATCAAAATCACCATCAGGTCCGACAGGCTCACGTTGATGATGCAGAAGAGAACCCCATTGGCCGAGTGGCGGCGGCGCCAGTTCACCCAGACCACCAGCACGTTCTCCAGCAGGCCCACCATGAAGATGAACAGGTAGAGCAGGAAGAGGACGATACGCCGGTAATCTGTATTGAGTTCGATGGTGCACTCATAGGTGAACCACATGTGTTGTGTGTCATTGTCTGAGTGGTTCTGCTTCAGAGTGCTCATGGTCTGAAGAGAAAATCAGAGGAGAACTGGTTCATATCTGGACAGAGTTTAGATTTATTTTGGGGTTAATCTGATTATGTTTTCAGACGTTACATAACAGGAACACAGGAGGAGGAGGAGGGTGGCAGACATGCTGAGGTGAAATCTTACTCAAATACCTTTCAGAGGTGGATACTCAAACTGCAACAGGTTATTAACAGCAATTTCACAGCCTACAACACGCAACTCACAGGGTATAAATATATCACTTTGAGGTGTTGTGATTCCACAGTTGTATTTGTGCATAATTAAATTCACACACCGTCATCATTTAAAGAGTGATCCACTGATTTAGCCTTGAACTTCTGTAACACTTTTATTCTGTTGAGTCTATTTCTACCCACCATTTGTGAGCTTCTGTGTCGAGGCCTCCAGTTTGTCATTTGTCTGTCGGCCATCTTGGTTTTTTTAAACCATATTTGGAGGGGTGGATCTGACCTGCTCTGTACTCTATCCTGATTGGGTGGTACAGTCTGTCAATCACACAGTAACCACACCCCCTAATCCATCCCCTGCTTTATGGTCTATTTTCCTCTAAATAAACCATCATGAACATCATGTTGTATTGAAGACTTGAAACTAGAGACTGAGACCATAAACTCATTAGGAAAACGTTTACTGAGCTAATAAATCAAGGGAGAAGTAGGGACATTTTCCCATAGACTTCAATACAATCTGACTTCTTTAACAACCAGTGGAGTCGCCCCCTGATGGTCATTAGAGAGAATGAAGGTTTAAGGCTCTTCAGCTTTGGCTTCACTTTACAAAGTGTCTATCTCCACTTTTATGGACAGTCTGTGGTTTCTACTTAATTTTAAGGCACATTTTGTTGTGTTGTTGCCTAGATTATCCACAATGCAACTGAACCACCCAGTCAGTGTTTACTAATACTTCATAGAATGATTCATTCAACTTGTACTTTGCAGTAGCTTCCTCCCAGCAACATGCATCCTATTCTCTTCACATTAAAAGGCAGAAACAGACTCTGACAACTTTAAAAAATGGCAGAATTGGAATTGTACCTCACTGTGATGATGAGCGAACTGGAGATGAAGAGGGGCAGCTCCCTCCTGAGGCCTGGTCGTCTTCGGGAGATAACTGTGTGTGTGTGTGAAGCCTGCAGACGCCAGACTTCCAGCCCTAATGTTGAGGGGTATTTGAGCAATCAAGCAGTCTGGAGTTAGTACCCTCCCATTTCTCATTAACACACACACATACACATGACAGGACATCCTCAGTGAGTAGTGGGAGTGGTATAGAAGTCCTGTGATGCACCACACAGCTATGGGGAATGACAGTTAATTAAAATGTGTTAAAACATGAAACATTTAGCTCCAATAATCATTTAAGAACCTTGTATAAACACATGAAGACTTCAAACCTAAGGTCTGATGAACTTCATTACACTGTGATTTAAGGGCCATTACACAATATTGAAGTTGAAAAGGTTTGACGCCATGACAGCAGCTCTGAGGCTGTTCACAATGATTCAATGAGCTAAACACCAACAAGATCAGTTGTGTTTCGCAGGTAAAACATTCACCCTGTTCACCATTACTGGATGTTTCCATACCAGACTTTCAAGCCCTCTGATAGATGTTAATATTTGACTGGATAAGTGAAAACTTGGTGGAGATAAAAGTAAAATCCACCGACATAATCAGGGCTCATCCTCTGGGAACTTTGTATTTAATTGAAATGGATCCAATGGTTGTTGATAAACAAACACACACACACACACACACAGAATTGATATTTTTCACTCTGACTGACCCAAGTGTCGTGACGTCATTGGTCTGTGAGCTGCTGTTTACAAGCCTCCAGTAATTTGCCTGTCGGCCATCTTGTTTTTTTTAAACCAGTAAAAACCATCTTTGGAGGAGAAGGTGGAGCTGACCTGCTCTGTACTCTATCTTGATTGGGTGATAAAGATTGTCAATCACACAGTAGCCACGCCCCCTAATTCATCCCCTGCTTTCTGGTCTATTTTCCTCTAAATGGACCATCATTTAAAAAATGAACATCATGTTGTATTGAATTGACTTGAAACTAGAGACTGAGACCATAAACTCATTAGGAAAACGTTTACTGAGCTAATAAATCAAGGAGAAGTAGGGACATTTTCCCATAGACTTCAATACTAACATCTTTTTTACGCTGGTGGCCATGAGACAGAATGAAGGTTTAAACTTATTCAGCACTGGCTTCACTTTACAGCCCCTTTTAGATATTTACACCCAAATTCATCCAGTAGACTTCAGAGTTGTCTGGTTTCTACAGTCGAAGGACACAGAACATGTTTTTATTCAAACTAACTTGAATTTAGTTTCCATTTCAAATTGAATGTGCTGTAGGAAAAAAAGCCAAACATTGTGTAGCTGTCTGTTTATCGCTGGCTGTGAAACGAGGGTTTCTCTGAAGTCAGCATTGACCATTTTCTTTGTACTTGCAGCCATAAACATCTTCAGGCAGTAGATATGTAATATTTATCCTAAAGCCCAGTATCTCTCACTTTGTCCCTAAAATACGGGATTTAACAGGAAACCCGAACAAATGAGGGGCTGACTCATCTGCACCGATCCACATTTTCTCCATAGCATGAACACTGTGTTTGGATGTGAGGTTGTATAAAAAAAACAAAACAAAAAACAACAAAAAAAAAAAAACCCAAATCAGACTTTTCCTAAATTAAATGGTTCCCATGAATCCTTCAGTTACATTAGTGTCAGTTTTATTTGTTGCCTGAACTCAGCATTAGTGCGGTCCATCAGTGAACTACCTTACTTGATCCCGTACGTATATTTGCATATGGTTGGTACAAATGGTGCAGAAACGGTGAAAAATAAAAGCAGGGGCTGCATAGCAGAGAACAATGCCAGGAAGCAACCCCGTTCCCTGTGCTGAGGGGCAGATTGTGGAGGGGGTAGGAAGCCTGGGGCACATCAACCTCACTGAGGAAGGGGGCTTTTTAACCTAGCTGTGAAAACACACATCCTCATAATCACATTATTTCAACAGCTAGAAAATGAGCTGCAGTTCGGCTTCACTTGAGCCTGTGCAGGTGGCGGCTCTGCTGATCTGGTTTATTTCAGAGACATGAGCAGTGATGCACAGTTAAGACTTAACATTATGAACCTTAAGGTTAAATCTGAAAATTAGGACGTGAAACCAAGTGCAACTCTGTCAACTCATCTGACAAAATGCTGCTGTTGATTAACCCAGAGCAGCTCAGATCCGTCATCACTCGAGGGCTCGACTGAGGTCGACCTCGTTCAGAGCGAAGCCAGGAACACTTGTTTTGACCATGATACACACTGATTATGGGATGTGCTCTCTGGCCCGTCCAGATCGTCAGCAGTTTGCAGCTCACTAACCCCTTCAACCGTTCCCTCCATCTCTGCGCTCATCCTGTCTGACTCCTATTGTATAAGTCCTTTCAGTTTCAAGTAAAAGAAGTAGGAACCAGTCAGCAACTTCTGCCTATGATCAAACAGGAAGGGACCAGTCAGCAGAAAGATGTAGAACAGTCCCTGACCCTCGCCATGTTGTTGTTAGAATAGGAAAAAAAAAACAAACAATCTATAGGTTATTGATAACCTCAACCACCACTTACCTACCAAAGTAACTCAGAGATCCCATATCTTAATTTCTCTTCTTTTATTTTGAAGTGTTGATCTCCATAAGATATATTTATGGTTTTAAGAACCAAAAACCATGTCAGTGTAGTTTTATATCTCCTCTCAGGCTGAGCTCTGGAGTTCTACTAACCACAGGTCAGCCGGCCAATCAGGAGAGAGGCTCTCTCTTCTGATTGGCTGTTTTCTGAGTGATCCAATAAAAATATAGAGAAGATTTCAGGTAAAACACTCACATCCTGCAAGGTTTGATGGCGGGTCCAGGTAAGCATTTCTGTGAGCATTTCTCTGTGACTGAGACCTTTGATACTTTCACTGTTTTAATATAGAACCGAGACCTGCTTTTTAATCAAAGACCAGATGGAGGTCTACCTTTAGACTGTATGGACCTTTAACATCTACCTTTAGACCGTATGGACCTTTAACATCTACCTTTAGACTGTATGGACCTTTAACATCTACCTTTAGACTGTATGGACCTTTAAAGAATAACAAAAATAAAATAAGAAAGTGAGTCTGACTTTTCTAAACAGCATCAACTATTTTGAAAACTAACCTTTATACAATTATTTTCATCTTTAGTGAAATTCCGTTATGTTGTATATGAATCCCTCAGGATGTTGCTGGAGGAAGTCAGACGATGGTGTTGACATACCAAAAGTGAAAACTAGCTGGGGGAGTAAAGTCAAGGGTTCACCAAAGTCAGTCTTGGGACCAAGAGTGTTTGTATGAAATGGTTAATATAAAACAAATCCCCAGCAGGATAAACCAGCTCCATCATAAGGACCGGATACGTTCTGTCTCTTTCCCAAGCGTCAACATGCACAAACAATAACGAGTCAAACACTTTCCAGAAATTCTTCGTAAAATATATTTTGGTCCAAAAGCTGATTTGCAAAAATACAACATGTGCAATCATCGAATAGATGAGGCGTCGCACAGAGTCCTACTGTATCTACGCTGCCTTGCCGGTGTTTAGGAATGCTGTATCATCTCACTGTGTTAAGGCTAACTGCACAAGCTACTGAAATGTAGTGTTATGGTCAAAATATTTAACAAAGTACCCTGGTTATCACTAAATCAATACAATATACAGACAAAGGTTCCTAGTTCTATTGCTATATTTGTCTACATCTTATCCTATGACAATGATTCACACAGCGCACATTTTCCATTTCAATGCACAAAACACCACATTGTGTTCAAAAGGAGTCAGTCCAGAATAATGATGGATTTTGATGTCGTGTTACACGTCGATGGGCGTTTTCATTAAAAAGGCAGGACTGATGCTAAAATTTGGACCAGTCGCTTCATTAATGCAGCCTCTCCCCGTCATTACAGGCCACGAGAAACTGGAACAAAATCCCCTATTTAAAGACACAGATTTACTGTTTCAACTGACAACGCTGTTCTGTACATGTTCTTAGAGGTTCAGTAAAGACTTTGGTGGAGAAAAGAAAAAAAAAAAAAGTATTTGATCCATTGGAATTGAAATTGAACTGCTCTGTCACCACAGAGGTCGATTTAATTGTTTGCAAAGAGCAAATCCTGCTTTGATAAAGCTTTGATCCCAAACATTTGGCACTTCACACATTCAAATGGCCTGTTTCTGTAGATAAATAATATACTAGACAAATACATTGTCTAAACTACCAGGAAGAGGAATATGAAAAATTCTGCTGTGCTAATTTTTATCCTTTTTCTCTCTTTTTTTTTTAGTATTTTTTAAACACAGCAGCCAATTAGCCTAGCTTAGCATAAAGAGTGGAAACCTGGGAATACAGCTAGCCACCTTTAAAGTTCATTAATGGCCTTTTTTTTTTTTATCCGCACAAAAACTGAAATATAAAAATGACAATGCTGTTTTGCAGTGAGTGACATCCCATTTGTCATTTCTTTTTCAGTTCCAGTGACTTGCATAATTAATGCTGGTTTGTAGAACCAGTTTAGCAGTTTCCAGTCTTTATCCTGAGCTAAGATAATCACATCCTGGCTGTAGCTTCATATTTCACAGACATGAGAGCTGTGTCAGGCTTCTCATAAATATGTTGCATTTCTGTCAGAATGAAGTGAAAAAAATAAGAAATATAATGATATTTGATCTATTACTGATGTGGTCTAACACTGATCAACAGCGGTTTGTTTCCAGGTACCCTATTTCTCCAGAGTTATTCCATTAAGAGTGCTTAATATTCATAAGAAATACATCTTAAATCTTAAAAATAAATATATGCATCAGAAGTAGTACATTATATTGCTACAACGAAAGAACTCAGATCACTACATGTAAATAATGATCTGTATGTGCATACTATTTTTGGTCAATGATAAAATTGACTTTTCGATCAGTTTGTGGCCGTGTTCACAGCTGAGTGTTACGCAAAGATGTTTGAGATGAAGTCGCGAAATCGTTTGGCGTACTGCTCGGGGTGGACTGTGGAGATTTCAGCACCAGCCTGAGGGGGAGAGGGGGAGGGAGGGGGG
>CM076651.1:2050206-2058229 GCA_038496675.1 Rachycentron canadum
CAAATGACTGGAATATAACATTCAGGCTCCTTTCAGAATCACTCCAACCTGAAATACGTCGCCGAGCTCTGCTATGTGGCTGAGGGACCTGATGTCTGTTATAAAATTAGAGAAAATAAAGTTTTTGCTCCGAAGGTCACGTCAAAAAATTCAAATCTACTTGGGGGGCCTTTGACAAACTGACCTCTCTCTCTCTCTACCGATTTGTAATTTTGTTGTCTCTGGGATTTTTTTCTTTTTCCTTAACACATAACTACAATACATTTCTCTTTGAATACTCACATATTGCTCTGTATACTACATATTGGAGGTACGTCTCCAGCTCAAACCACCATGGAACAACAGCGCTCTAAAGACAACACGATTTTTGGAAACGTATAAACCTCTGTCAGTTTAATCGGGTTAAAGGATTTATCATGATAATATTCCTCTCAGCTCTGGTGTGAGTTAGACTTTCACCTTTCTTCTTGTTCATCTCCCTCAAACTGCAGGGCCGCGTTAGAACCAACTGATATCTGCGTCACTTCCATTGTTCTGTGAAGCAGCGATCAGAAGTGGGGCATGTGATTTAAAAAAAAAAAAGGTCAGACTATTTGCACTGTGCGGTTCCTCCTCACCTTCAGGTCGTACTTCCTGTGTACCACCAGCCTGTGGCTGAACATGTTCCTCATGACGATCAGGTAAGTCTCCTCACTGTCCACGCTCACCCGGTACATACCCAGGAACTGTGGCAGCAGGGTGCTTCCATGGCACTTGACTATGTGCTGCAAGGAGAAAACAAACAGGGCAAAATTTGAATGGCAGGTGTGGAGAAGTGGATTCATGTCGGAGGCAAATAAGAAATGCAAATAACAAAACACAGTAAGAGCATGAGAATGATTCACAGGTGAAAAAAATGGAAACTTGTCACTCAGGGTTACATCTGGTTATATGCAAAGGTCAGTCTGCATGAAAACCAGTTACTGCATCTATCCAGGTTAGGCTTTTAGCCTCACTCAGCACTCGCTGCAGCAGTTAGTTAAAATAGACTCGCACTTTAGACTGACCTCATTCAGCCTGGATGAGCAGGATGTTAAAAAGACATCACTCTTTGTGTCCAAACTCTTTCCTACATTGATTTTTTAATTGAAATCCTCTGCAAAGCCCTTGGTGCCTGCAGAGGGAAAACACTCACAGTACCACATTAAGAAAGTACTGTGACTCAGGTTATAACATGCACTTTGAATTAAATGCATCACAATATGTTTACATTAACCCTAACCTTGTTTTTAAATTTTTTTTATAAGTCAATTGTTTGGATTTGAAGGTCCATAAAGTCTAAAGGTAGATGTTAAAGGTCCATACGGTCTAAAGGTAGATGTTAAAGGTCCATACAGTCTAAAGGTAGATGTTAAAGGTCCATACAGTCTAAAGGTAGATGTTAAAGGTCCATACAGTCTAAAGGTAGATGTTAAAGGTCCATACAGTCTAAAGGTAGATGTTAAAGGTCCATACAGTCTAAAGGTAGATGTTAAAGGTCCATACAGTCTAAAGGTAGATGTTAAAGGTCCATACAGTCTAAAGGTAGATGTTAAAGGTCCATACAGTCTAAAGGTAGATGTTAAAGGTCCATACAGTCTAAAGGTAGATGTTAAAGGTCCATACAGTCTAAAGGTAGATGTTAAAGGTCCATACAGTCTAAAGGTAGATGTTAAAGGTCCATACAGTCTAAAGGTAGATGTTAAAGGTCCATACAGTCTAAAGGTAGATGTTAAAGGTCCATACGGTCTAAAGGTAGACCTCCATGTGGTCTTTGATTATAAAGCAGGTCTAGGTTCTATATTAATACAGTGAAAGTATCAAAGGTCTCAGTCACAGAGAAATGCTCACAGTCTGTTTTCAGAAACTGAGCCTTAAAACCAGCCATCAGGACTTCTGGTGCTTTGTGATGTCACAACTATAGAGTCACTGGACCCACCATCTGACCTTGCAAGATTTGCAGGATTACAATGGGACATCTCTGTGGCGTCACAACACTTATGGTACTGCACAATGTTGACACATTTCACCTTTACCCAAATAACAGCTGCTCCTGCGATTTGGACATTGCATTTTCCCATATTATGATTTTAAATTTTATTTCTATCACTTGTGCAGCACTAAATGTGGTCTCAAAAACAAACAAACAACTGATCTGGCCTTTAGCGACTGACACTTACAGCTTACACCTGCCAAACAACAAAAACCTGTTCCTAAACATTCAGAAGATGCAGCCAGATAATGTTTAATCCATTAGAGTCAATACTGGACCAGATGTTTGACAGAGATGACTGAACAAAAACAGTTTCATTCAAAACAGCTGTTCAGCATTTTAAACATCTACCACGGGGACTAAATATTGACCAGGCATCTGACACAATTAACTGCAACCTGCAAACTGCCATGATCTATAAAGGAAACTGTACAATGCCAACGCAGTCAGTCTGATAACAATGAGTTCATTCACAGCCAAGTGAATAAAAAAAAAAAAAACAACAACTCTGAAACAGAGCTGCCATTTTCCTCATCTCCCTCTCAGTTTTATGTAGGCTGCATAACCACAGGCTACACATTCCAATAAGAGCTGAAAGGAGCCAAAAGTTTACTCAGTGGTGTGTTTAGCCTGAAGTGAGACCTAGTTCGTGGAGTATCCACTCGACTCAGTGATACAAGCATGAACGCTGACTCCAGCCTGGGCTGCAAAAGTGAAATATGGCCGAGCATAAACAAACAAAACGGAGGTGAAAGTGTGTCACCTCGCTCTTATCGCTCCTACAAACGTACTCCACTATTTACATGAACATAGATGTGTAGATATGAGCATTTGAATATCTGTAACAAACCAACAATCATATAACAGTTGGTTCTGCTGCCTGCGCTCTGTGACATCAGCTAACCTTGATGATGTGAAACGCTGTTTGTTTCTCCCTCCTCCCCCCTCACAGCGAGGTCAGCGGTCAGGTCCAGTCTGAGAGAAGCACCTTAAAGGCACATTTAGAGCCTTGCTTCAGGACACTTCAGCAGGACAGAGGTTTGCCATCCTCAGGTTAAATACAGAGCTGTCCTCCTACTGCGTCGCTCTGCTGCTCCTGGCAACACGATAAATCTAAAAATAGCTACATTTGGGTCGACCTCTATCTAAATTTTTTAAAATCCCCCAACAGGTGCTCATTTCAGAGCGAGAGAGGAAATAAGTATAAGTGAACCTTTATGCACAGTTCAGTAAAACAGAGGAGGTGAGTGTATGGATGTCAACACACCTGGAGACTGAAAAATAAATAAACCCTGAATGACTGACTGACTGAACAGAAAGGATCCAGATTCAAGATTCAAGACGTTGACAGGGAGCTTTATTTTTAGCCTGGATCTGTAACTGGGGCTTACTCCAAAACTCATGTCACATATTTATTACGAGGCCTTGAACATACGAGGAAAATCTGATGCGCAATGACATTGTTCAACATTTACAGGTCCGATGTCTTCCTCAAACACCTCCCTGACAGTCAACACCGATAACCTTTTTCCACCAAAATTGGTGAATATAAGCAGGTTTTTTAAACACATGTAAACCCACTAATAAAAGCTGACTGACCCCAATTCTAAGAAGTTATTTAGGTGCTGAAGCTCACTGAGAGGAAGGTGTAGTCGCTGTGTTTCTGGTTTAACAGGTGACAGGTGTGTTTCTGACAGATGTTACAGAAGGAAAAGGAGTGAAAATTAGCCTGTTCACCTGGGTGTTGAGTTTACATCAATGATGAGTGGAGCCGGAGGCAATAAATACCTGCGTATACAGAGTCATTTGACCCGGGCTCAATTTATCTGAGGGTAATTCATCACGTCATTAAGTCATATGCGACATTACTACACCTCCAGCAGCTTCTGGACAGATCCTCAGTCAAGGTTAAAACTCAGTCAACTGAGATTTCATTTCATCTCAAATCTGGTGATTCAGGATTTCTGGATCATGAAAAAGACAAAAACCAACAATGAGTTGATGCTAGCAACAGGAAATAAAGTGAACCCTGATATGTGCCATTAAAAAGACATCAGGGAGCCTCATTACCGCACTGGGCTTGACTCCCATCCAACATACACTCCCCTGCTGCCATTAAGACTCACTAGAGGACCAAATGTGTATAAATCCACAGCAGAAAATGGTCTTAACAAATGCACCGTTTACTCCTGTTTACTAAAAAGCACAGCAAATTCCCAAGTTAGCATATTCAGCCTTTTTTTTTTTTTTTTTTTTTTAATGATATTGAAACTGGGGCTGGGTGAAACAAGCTTGTGGATGATTTACAAAACAAGGCTAAAATGTGACAAACGTCCGTGTGCAGGACAAGAACAACACCACCTGCAGAGAACAGACGATTTAAAAAGGAATTCAAGCAGAGACGTAGCAGGAAAGTCCACAGACTAATTCCTCAGCCTGATATTTCCAGTCAGGCATCTGCATTGTTCGTCGTATTCTGTGACTTCACTGTAACAAGCTAATATCTCGTTATCAACAAACACTAACAGAGTGCAGCTAAGTCCTTTCTCCATTAATCTGACGCGAGTGCTTTTGAGTCACTATGAGGAAGCCAGAGCTCGCTAGGCACCTGAACTCCCATCAGGCCCGTGGACAGTGCGCACATTATGCCACAGTCGACATAATGAGGGGTTCTCTTAATGGAAATATACTGGGATCACTATATGCTCCACTTTGGGCCTCCTGGGTCCCTATTGACAAGCTTCTGAAACTTATCAGGGTGAATCATTTACACTGATTGTTATTATTCTGATTTGTGTGAACTGGGTTTTTCTTTCTGATTGATTTTTACAACAATGAATCAATAAAAGATGTTCAACAAACTGATGAGCCCACAAATATTGTAAACATTTATTAAACATTTCATTTGCATCTTCAGTTAGAGCCAATGAGTTTGGACCCACGCACACAGGGGCACAAATCAACAAGTATTCAGACACTGGGAAATACATTACTGATTTTTCTCTTTTTCGAAGTTAACCACAAATCATCAGACTTATGTGCTTTATCCATCCAGCTCTTACCTGGTGATACTCAGACAGGATGCTGTGCATGTCTGCAACATCCTCGCTGGAGATTTGCTTGATGACCAGCGTTCGGTCGTAGGAGTTGAGGAGCAGACCCTCTCCCTGGTCGTCTACACTCCTCAGTGGGGGGCTGCGAGTCAACGACACCTGAGGATTGTAAGACACACATTGTAACATACAAGCTAATAAAATAATAAAATAGTCAAATGATTAAGTAGGTGCGCGTCCTGGATATTACATCTTTCCATCACATACCTGATAGTCCAGATCCTCTATACCAAACCGCTCCCTTAGATTTCGGAAGACCTGAGGACAGTACTCCTTGAACTTGAAATGTCCTGGAAGATTTTCTCTGCAGATGGAGAGAAGGTGGGACAGTGAGAAGAAGTCAGAAACAAGCGTCTCAAAATCCTCAGAGGTCCGAAATTCACTGTCATTTTTATATCTATAGGTCATATTTTAATATTTTAATGAATGCTGCTTGTATACAAGTCTTACTTGTTGAAGAGATGGTTGTTGACTTTGATCTTGGTGTTGGCCTTGAAGTCATCAGGCAGCAACATGACAGGAACAGGCACCTGGTTGAGATCATTGATCTGCAGAAAAAAGGCAATTACAATCATTGAACAATCCACGTTCCTGTCTAACATAGATGCTTTAACAGTTATACAGTTGAGCTCATTAGTTGAATAATCGATTGGATAATTCACCATTAATCGTTTAGTATCAACAGCGCCACAGAGCACAGAAAATGTCCAAGACACTTTCATCGCGTTCATGTTGGTGATGTTGTCAAATGTCTTGTTGTTAGTTTGCTATAAGATAAGAAAAGGAACTTTTTTATATTTTTGATTTTTTTTTTTTAAATAAAAATTAAGTGAAGATCAAAATTATCGCTGACTAATGTTCTGTTTTATCAACTTCAGAATTAATGGATAATCGTTGCAGCTCAGGTATAAAACTGGAATAAACATTTGCCAATTGCATTATTGAAAGCACGATTTCCATGAGGTTTGTACTGATCAGCTCCTCTTAGCTGTGGCCACATTGTCCTTTACACACCTGCCAATATAAAGGTTAGAAATGATGCTACACTTGTTTTGCTGCATTAATATTTTAATAATATACCGCAAAATGAACATTTGGATGCTTTTTTAATAGATATAAATAAAAAAGTAACCCCATAACGTTCGTACCTTATTATTATTATGAATATCTTAAACAGCTGTGTGGCAGAAAGAGGAGGAAAGGTGTGTGTGTGTAAGTCGGTGTGAAGATCTCCTGAAACCCCACCCGCCCGCATTTGCATGAAACCGACCGAGGACCGTTAATAGGTGATGTTACCCCTCAGTGGTCATACGAGGGCAACAAGAAACAATTACTTCCACTATCAAATAACTGGCTGCATGTTTGTTTGGTCATACTTTCTCACGGTCGTGTCTGGAGAAGCTGAACCCTGAGAATATTTGTGCCTTTGGTCAATTAACCGACAGTACAGACTTGGGTGAGCCCGGGGCTTTTGAGGGCCTCTGGGGGTCTGGAGCCCCTTGGGCAGCTGTTGCCCGTTTGGTGGACTAATCCAAGCCGGGGCGCCCACAGAGTGTGAGGGGTCAGAGATGTCAGTTCAACACCCTCACCTCTCCGGTGACCTGCTTGCTGGGAGTGCGTGTCCGTGGCTAACGCTAATGCTAACTGAGCTAGCTGGGCACCACGACGCACGGCGGTTACCGTTAGCACGAACCGAAACGTTAGCTCAGCGACTCACCGAGTGGTTGACGCCCCACATGAAGACACTGAGGACGGGGTCGCTGGCCCGAAACACCTTCACCTTCTGCTGCACAAAATGCTTCTTTTTCGTCTTCGTCTTCGGCGCCAGGATCACCATGGGGCTGGAGGCGGCACCCGAGTTCCCGAGGGCAGCCATGGCCGCGGACAGGCTCTTCGTTCCCGGGCTCGGAGCGCTGGAGCAGGCGGTGACACTTCCTCCTCACGGCTGGGCTGAGCTGAGCTGAACTCTCACCGCTCCTCCCCCTCGCCTCTCACACCGAAACGGCGCCGACAATCAAAGGTCAACCGTCAAACTCTGACCGCGCTTCGCTGACTAACGTTTAAACTGAGCTGACTCACGACCCGACGCCGTCCGCGCCATGTTCCTACTGACAGCACTCCTCCGCCCCCCGCCCCCGAGTGTTTTTATAAACCACGTGGTGAGTTTATGATGGACAGGTGAAAAAGGACCAATGAAAACGACCCTACTGCATCAGGTGACCTCTGTTGGGCGGTACGCCGCAGTTCTATGGTGCGTTCAGTGAAGATCCACGGTCGGAAATTTAACCTTCTAGTTTCTGTCACATAATCAAACCTTAGAGCTCTGATTCACCAATGTTTTGGCTTTTGACCCTTAAAACAAAGCGCTGTCGTCACGTTTACTTAGTAAGTAAAGTAACTCATTATATTTACTCTCGTTAAAAGTTAAAACTGTCACTGAGTAAAAGACACGTGAATAAGTAATGATTAACTTTATGAGAGCGCATATACAACATATAAGACAAACACCTGTCATGTTACCTGAACTACAGGTAACTACAGGTGGGTCTGAGCAAAGCTAAAACTTTTTCTATGTACTTTAACTATGTGGCTCACAGTTTACACTTCTACACTTTTACTTTTACACGTTTTCCCCCTTTTTTTTAATCTCTCATACTGGATTTAACCTTAGAAGTGTGAAAGCTGACGATGTGAGCTTCTCCTGTAATTAATACATAAAAAAGAGAATGAGAACAATAAACTCAATGGGCCTGTTTGGTCAGAGTCTTATGATAAATCTGTCACGAGATGATAAATGGGGGAGTTCAGAATCTGAATCAGAATCAGGAATACTTAATTAATTTGTCTCAGGAGATTGTTATGTTACAGTGTTCCATATAATATTATAATATATAATATT